>ML777849.1:481155-525508 GCA_009831015.1 Picea engelmannii | reverse complement strand
TTTTTTTTTTGACAAGGGACTCAAATTCTGAATTGGTGACGCCTGGTTAGGGGAATTGTTTAAGGATTTATTAGGGTGTTAATGTCTTAGGGATATTTAGGTTGAATCCGTCATCCACATTATTGCGACATGCCCTTCAGGATGCACCAAGTGCTCCAAGGGTGACACTCACCTCTTGAATTTCTTTTGTGCGACATGCCCTTCAGGATGCACCACGTTCTCCAAGGGTGCCACTCGCCAACTGAGTTTCTTTTGTGTGACGTGACCTTCAGGATGCACCACGCGCTCCAAGGGTGCCACTCGCCAACTGGACTGATTGGTAGACATCTATAACCCCTGGAGTCAATACTATGCCAGGTGAACTTGTGGGAGACTAAGGGTTCTAAGGAATAAGCCCCCCGCCTTATTGTGCGCCCCTTAGAATCATCGTGAGTGACTGTCGCAGTCTTCCCTCACAGCATCGTGGATCCTCTCGAACTAGGTAATCGTTAACCTACAGTTCGAGCCACGGCGGGAGTGCTAGTAGGCGGTGGCAGGGACGCGGTCCACCCCTCTCCCTCAACCTCTCTGTAAATCGTGTGTGGCCCCTTTACTCCATGTGTGAGTCTGGTCGGCAAGCTATCGTCATCCTGCATCATCAACAATCATGTCAGAAAGGTCAACATCAAATCATCAAATCAATGAAACATCACAGTAAATATATCAACCGAAAAGAACACTCCCTGACTCAGTCCAGAGTCCAAGGGGGTTCCACCGATGCCTCTGCATCATCAATGTCCAAAAACCCTGCACACTCAAATAAACTGAGTCAATAGCACCTATCTACATCAAATAGTAACACATCATGTCATCTTTCAATCACTTCATAATCAAGTATAAAAGGTCTAACATAAAAAAGGTCCAGATCGCTTGTGAGCAAGTGTCCTCAAATAATACGTTTCTCAGTGCGCCAGAGCGGGATGTTACAGTAAATAAATCCTAGTAAATGGAGTCGTAAAGAACAAAGGAAAACTTTTCGGATAGCTCTATGACAACCTCATATGCAGGGTAAGGGCCCCGATCTCTGAGAGTCCGATAAGCTTCTATTACAATGGCCACTTCATTTGTATATTTGTTGAGACCATATCGTTGTCTCAACACCGCTACATTATCCAAGATGCCCTCGAATATGCAGAATATGTCATCTACAACTCCGAAAGATCTTCACTATTCAAAAGCCATCGATTATAAAAGTAGATCTACAAAACAAATAAATTAGATTAAAGGAAAAAAGTGTGAATAGAAAACATACCCAGGTGTGAGAAGAGGCTGGCGCGAGGGCGTGAAGGCCATGGCACCGACATCGCCAAGTTTAATGCAGACGAGTCCAGAATTAGAGGAAATGAAAGATTGAACCACATCGCTGCCATTTTCCCTCTGTTCAAGATACAACTTGCTACCGACCTTGAGCAAGATAGCACTACACAAATTCAGAAATCAAATGCAGGTTTGAGTACAGGTTTTGTTCCATTCAAATCCTCCCTGGGTTCCATAACTCTGCGTTCGGTCTCATTGTGACTTCCTTGCTTCTAGTGCTTCAATGTCCACTCTACTCGCTGCCTTTTTCGACTATTTTGATGTTTGCGATCTGGAGCCTGCCTCTTTACAAGTTTAAATTTTCCAATGGATGTGCATGGATCCATTCCATGGCACATCGCATGGCATGGAAGTTCGATGGCTTATTATTCCAAGGAACGGTAGAGGTTTGTGTCACAGTAACGACATTTGGGAGAGTGGAGTGGGCAGCCGGCTGGAGCTTTGACACGATGGACGATGGGAGTTTGGACACGGAAAATGACTGCCGACAAAGGTTCAAAACGTTTCTATTTTAGCTTATGCCAATTAGAACAAGCGACAAGTCACTTGTCATGGGAGGCCTCGATACAAGGGTCGAAGTCGGTCAGAGAAGCAGGCTAAAGGAATCAAGTGGCCAAAGCGCATACCATGGAAGTTGCTCAAAAACTTTGGTAAAGGTTTAATTATTCCTTTTAAATGACCTGCCCTTTTAATTCTTCTGACATGGGTATTTTATTATATTTTTTTATATTAAACTATTGAAAACCCATTATTTTGTATGATCTCATATGTCTAAGTGGATTGATCATAATAAAGGGAAACTCTCAAATTTTGTAATTGCACTTTTTATGGTGGATTTCAAGACCATAGTGTCCTCCACTAAGTGCTTATACTTTGCATTTTCACTTGGCTATGTACACATCTTTTGTAGTGGTTTTGGAGACCATAGAGTTCTAGCACTAGTGCATGTTTAGGGTGCATTTATGGTGTAATGTACATCCTTATGTTGCATGGAGACCGAGGTAGAAAGTCCAGGGGGTTCAAAAGTGATAGTGTCAGAATTTGATGAAGTTAAAGTCATTTTTGTAATGAGTTGTTTCCACGAATCCATTGGTGCAATCACAAATTGGATTCAAGCAATGGATTTTCAGGGCTCATGGTAGAAGCATGGCATGAACTTTGAGGTAGAGCTGCAATTGATGAAACAGGTTGATTTTACAGTCAATAGTTGCAGAATGATGAGACAAATCTATTGGTGTTGTGTATTCAAGATTTGATCAGCACTTTGAGCACCTTGGTACAAAAACCAATGTAAGTTTCATACATTTGTGATTTTTTCCTCTTTTTAGAAATTGCAAGAGAATGAATGTATATTGCATATTCTGGTGATCTTTGAGTGTTGCATCAAGGTAGTAAGATCTGAATTATTGCAGGAAATTCATTGTTTGAGCCTTGCACACAAATCGAGATGGTGCGGTAAGAGGCCATTTTGACACTTCGATGGAAAGTAGTCATGTTTATAGCCAAAAGTCTCATAATTGCAAGACAAGTGTGATGATGACATCATTTTCCTTATTTATTATGTTTCACATGTTTTTAATGGGGTGTTTAAAAACCATAGAGTCCCCACTAGTGCACATTTGGGGGTATTCTCCATAATGAAATTGATGTAAACGGTTGTAACTAGCCACTATTGAGTGAGAGGCATTGTTTTTCCTAGGCCTATTTTTACAACATTGTAATGGTTCTTATAGCCACTATTCAGTGGGAGACATTATTTTTCATAAGTTCTATCTTGAAAATCATTATAAACTTGTCGATGAATGTTTTATAACCTCTTGGGAAGTATGGTACTACTTTAAAAAGTTGTAATCCATGTATTGTCAGCTATATATTTACATTGATTCAAGTGTTGGCATCAACATCCTTATTACGAAGCACAAAGGTGAAGGAGAATAAGGGTGTGACCTTTTAAAAACATTTGCTATGCAAATAAAACAGTTGGGAAGTGTATCATGGAGTGTAAGACTCTTCCTAGAAGCTGGTTGTGGAGATTCAAGTCACAATTTCTCTTTATACTTTCAAAGGACAAAAATAGTTTTTTGTTGGGAGGTATGGTCGAGGACGATCTCCACACAAGGATTCATTACTTTTATCATGGAAAAGATCATTAAAATGATAATTGATGATAAGTGACAAAGTTTAAAAGGAGTTTTTAATGCTTCATATTGTAAAAATGATTAATATTTTTGAGCATAGTGTGCTCATGTATTTTTCATTTAATTTGTAAATAGGAAATTAAATTAAGTGCGAGAATCCACCTCACAATTAGTTTCCTGGTTTCAATCAAAAGTTAAGAGTCTCATGAGTTGTTTTGATATTCTTCCTCATTATATCCCAAGTAGTTTCCTAGTTTCAAGGGGAGGTTAAGAGTCTCATAGGTTGTTTTGAGATCATTCTCATTTTTTCCTTTGAGTTGTTATTTGATCCTAAGGTTGTGGATCTTGTCTCCTTGAATTATGGAGCTAAGTAAGCTATTTAAGCTCCTTGTTGGGAGAGATTTGGAGGAGCCTTGATTGTGGGCCTCTTTTGGGGATCCCTTTTAGGTGAGAGCAAGCAATCATGCTTGCAGTTTTAAAACCCTTTCATTGCGAGAGTTAAGTTGATTAATTGGGATATTTGAGCCCCATGAGGCCACTGGAAATCCCTTTGAGGCCCCTTTTGTTGAAATATTGTAACTATGAATTATATTCTACTTATTATTCAGTTATTATTAAATAGATCAATCCCCTTTTGTGGGTTGATCATGTCAGGATTTGTTTATGAACAAATCCCCTTTTGTGAATTGGTCAAACCCTAATTAAATGATGCTAATTTAGAAGTCAGTCCCTAGGGATAATTAAAGTTGTTTTATCCACTAATTGAGGAAGTGGGCCCAAGTTGGTGAAGAGACACAACCCTAGTGTCTAACAGCTAGTATAAATAAGAGAGGATGATCCCTCATTCTCACACACACTCAAGTCACTCATCTAGTGCACAAGTTTGAAGGAAGTTGTAGTTGCCGGAAGAAGAAGAGAGAGAGGTGCATTGCTCAATGTTGGATATTCTCTTATGTTTGGTCTTTTATGTTGGCATTGTATTGGCAATTTATATTAAGGAAGTTTTTGTTGGGTTTTCTCCCCCATGAGTGTTTCCCAGGATAAATGTTGTGTACCTTGTGATTTTGTATCTTTCGCTGATCCTTCTTATGTTATTATTGTCTAGTAAATTGAAAAGAACTTAATAATAGCTCTAAATTTAACATGGTATCATAGCTTGACTGAATAGAGAACCTTTCACTTGGTAAAAAAAGACACCATTCTTGTCGTACAAGAAAATTAGGGATTTTTATTGGAAGACAATTTGATCCTAAAAACTATCTAGGGAAGTGCGCCCTAGCCTAGTACACTCATTGGCACCTTTAGCGCATGTTTTCAGTGGCCAAAGCCTCAAGAACGTGAAACCCTAGTTTTTGGCTGGTACTAGAAAATAAGGAAACCAAAACCAATACCAAAAGTACCAGCCCAAAATGGCATAGGTCAATTTTTAAGGGGTAAAATTGAAAATTTTGAAATCAGACTACTCCATCCTACTCGACTCAACCCAGTGCATCTAGTCCCTAGATCCGTATTCCAAAATTTGAAAGTTGAAAAATTAGGGTTTCCTCATAAAACCCTAAGTTAATGTTGGAGTTGCAATACCAGTTGCAGTTGCAGTTGTTGTATCAGTTACAGTTGCAGTGCCAGTCCCTTCATGTCTTTGGAAACTCTAGTTGCAGTGCCAACACTTGTTGCAGTAACAGTTGTAGTGAAAAATTTTGTGAAGTGTTGGGACTGTTGTGTTATTTTCCTACTGCACCTTACCCCAGCAAGATATTATCAGAGGTATGTACTTAGATGTGTTTAAAATTCATTATTCTAAAGGGTACTTTCAAGATAAGGGATATGTTGTCATAGATCTATAAGGATCTCAGATCCAACACATTCAGAGGAATAATTCACCTCAGGTTTGGTCATTTTATATGCATCTATTCACTATGACATTATCTTGACATATAGGTGGTATGTTGAAGTAATGAATATGATACTAACCCTTGGTCAAATAAAAGACAAGGTATTAGATTGATATTAGAGTTTATTTTCTCACTTATACTTATGTCAAGATAGCATATTTTCTAGCAGGAAACCCCCCCCTTTAACTACACCAAGGTTCAAGATGTAGATAGAGTGAATGACCATATAAAATTCAATCTATTTTACTCTAACCCAAACATACCAAAACTAATGTAAAGAAAGAAAATAAGAGAAGAGATCGGGTAGTTATACCTTTGATCCCACATCTGGTGATGATCTCCTCAAGCTTGGTAGTTCCAATGATTGCACATCTTCTCCCAAGTCTGACCTACATCCAAAGATAGGAAAACAAGGACTACAAGCATGATATTCTATTCATGAGTTACAGTTAGATATTAAATGCTAACTATAGATCAATGAAAATACACAAAACATCATCATTTGAGACATGAAAATGTGATTCTTTGATTCATCATACAAAGATTACAACTTACAATATGTGTCGGCCACCATTCCACGAACCTGGTCCGGGCTACTCTTTACCATGCTCCAAGTGAACCCTAAATGGAATTATTCTCTCAACCTTCTAATCACCTCAATGGAAGGGAATGGGTTGAATGTTGGAAGAAGGGGATGATGAGGGAATGTTGAGGCAATATTGCAAAAAAGGAAACAAAATCTTGGGCAAGGAGGGGAAGTAAAATTGGGCAGAGTTTCACTATTCTTATGCTTGGGTGTGAAATGAGACCCCAACACCTCATTTAATATGACAAAATGATGGTTATTCAGTTGGGTGACAAGATATAACAAGTGGATTAGTTGGGAAACCTCTAATAGCCCGTGAATTTCAATGAATTCCTTGCAATTTTTTAATTTTTGCAAGTTCTGCAAGTTTTGCAAGCAGACGTGGGATGTAATGGTGAAACAAGCATATGTACACTAGTTGTAGTGGTGAAACAAGTGTATGTACGTGGGTTGTGATGGTCCAGGAACATACATCTTCAAAAAAAAAAAAAATTAAGAAGAGCTTCTCTGCAGTGCTTTTTTTTGGAAAAATATGCAAGTAAGAGGGCCAAGGCCATGTATGCATGAGTAGGGAATTTTAGGGTTGTAACAGATGCCCCCTAATGTGTGAGGTCAGAAGACAAACTAATAGCTGAAATACATTACAATATCTTCACCAATGTACAAAATTGAGTGAGCCAAGGACCAGAGTTCAGGAGGTGCCATCTGCAAAACAACAATTCTCTCTCCGAGGAGGGTATACCTATACTCAGGATGAACTAAATAATGGATGCTAATCAAATACACTACAGATCCATGTCATATAAATATATAAAGTGTATCTGGGATAAATACAAAATGGATCTACATCTCAAGATCAGTCAAAGATATACAAGTATAGTATCCATCTTCAAGAAGCTAGTGACGCCTAATAGTTGGAGATGAGGACTTTATAGCTTGAGAAAAATCTTCAATATCTTCAAAAATTAGGTAGGAGTACAATGGGGGTGTATAAATCACTACCCTAAGGTCTTCGAAGGATCATCAGGAAAATACATGAGGATCTCGATGATCAGGAAGAGAACTTCATCGATTTTGAATCTAAACTTGACTGGACTCTCGGAATGGCTGACTCATGAAGGTCAAGAGATAAATTGCAGAAAGGCCAACTCAGGTTTAGTGAAACTTCCCTTAAATAAAATAACGAAAGATGATCATACTAAGGAAGCATGACATGGACATAAGTTCACAATGCAGGAGACAACAAAAACTCTCCATGTGTTTGGAAGAGTAACCGAATGGAGGAGGACACAACTCTGTGTAGCGAGAACAACTTCCTAAGGTCATACTAGATCCCAATGCTTGACGAACAAATAGAAGGATGTGCTTTGTCCATGGGATACTCCTTGTGATTATGAAAAAATAATACATATTTATATCCCCTCTTTTTGGAATATTTGATTTTTTTTGTCTTTTTCAATTTTTTAAGAGCTTGAAAAAGAATAAAAGAATGCTACTTTACAAAGGAGGAACGAGTGTCACAAGCAAGCATACTAGTTCCAAGAGCAAGGAACATGCTAATTCTTAGAGAAAGGATACATGTGTAGGAAAAGGACACTCGAGGAAAATTACTCCATGGGTCAAGGTGTCAAGTCGCAGAGTCAAGAAGTGCTACAAGTCTTCTGTATAAGGCATGATTCAAAGGTTTAGTTGAGAGCAACATGAATCCAGCATTAGGCCAAAAACACAGAGATGCAAATGTGATTAAGAAAGACACAATAAGACCCATTCCATGTAATTTTTACGAGCCCAAAGAAGGTAAGCTCGATATTTTTTTCACGTTTAGAGAGTTTGAAATAACGTTAAAGAAGACTCCAGGGAGTACCTTTTTCAGAGATAGTCTAGTCGGTTCGAAAAAGGGTTAAACTTTCACCGAAAAGACATCTATTCAAAACCATTTTAACGAGTGTGACAAAGACAAGATTACTCGACAATATTTTCAATTTTAAGGAGTCTGAAAATATCTTAATTATGGACTCACAGCCTTTTTCTGAGTTTAGTCTCCTTAGCCTAAAAAAGTATAAAAGTAACCGAGGAGAACTCTCCCAGTGAGACGAATCTCCCAAGGTGTACCTTTTTCCACTATAATCTACAGGTTGGAAAAAGGGTTAAAATCATGCCAGTAGATGTTCTTCTAGACCAATTTAAGTAGTGTGAAGGAACAAGGTCACTCGGTGATCTTTTCAATTTTAGGGAGTCTGAAAAGATATTAACTATGGACTCCATGGGGGTTCCTTTTTCATAAGTAGTCTCTAAGGCCCAAAAAACGTGATAAACCAAAACAAAGGAGAATGTTCCTTTTTCGAAGATTTAGTCCCTCAGGCCTAGAGAATACGCTTGAGAATTCTCTTCTAGCGAACTAAAGTTCCTAGAGCATACCTTTATTCGTAAAATTAGTTGTCCAGACAGAAAAAGAGGTAAACTACCATCGAACAAATGTTCCTTCAAATTTGAGTTTGGCGAGCATGAAGGGAAACAAGATCGCTCGACAATCTTTTTATTTTTAGAGAGTCTGAAAATGGATTAAAGAAGACTCCACGGGGATACTTTTCTCATTTAATCTAGACAAGTTTGAAAAGAATAAATACAGTCTCGTCGGATGTTTCTTTCAAGTTTTAAAGTGAGATTGAAATACAACAAAGCGTACTCATTTAGGGAGTCCTGAGGGTAAGGCCAAGAATGATGGTGCATCAGACAGATGAGACTTTATCTCGTAATCATGATATGACTAAAAAGGAATCTGAAGCCTATAGTCATTAATGACAACATGGACGCCAACATCCAACAAGGATCTACCTAGGGCATCCATGTAAAGGTAGGCTCTACCACCTAATTACGACACTTCTATAGAAACAATGAAGGTTCTGTGTCGCACTTCAGTGGGGTTGATCCTATAGAAAAGAGGAAAATACAACGAGATGCATAAAGTGGAGACAAAATCCCAACTTATATGCAAAAAGTTGGAAAAAATGAAATTTACCAAAGGATACGAAAAAGTGACCTATCCCTAAAAAATATACTAAACCAAAAGGAAAAGAGTACTGGAACATCCAATAAGAAACTTAGAATTGGAATCAAGTGATCACCAAGCTAGGAAAAATGACAAAGTGGGTCAAAAAGTGGCAAAAAAGGCCAAAAAAGTCTATAAATAGAAGTTGGTAGCTCATTTTTACCATTGCAATTCAAAAATTAACCAAAAGGAGAAAAAAACCCTTCGCTAAAAAGGTTGATTCTGGGAGCTTCAATGGATGAAGTGAACTTCTACTTGGACCAAGTAAGTTCAAAATCATCCCTCTTGCATCTCCATACTTCATTTATGCATTATTTTTAGCTTTTGAGGGGGAGCGCTCTCCTAAAAAGAGCATCCCTACGTGTATGTGGGTTGTCCAAGGACAACCCGTGTATGTACTCAGGTAGAAAAAAATATTCCCATGTACATACACAATTGTGGCCATTACAACTCATGTACACTGATCCAAAAATGGATCTAGGAACCAAAATAGATCCAGGAACCAAAATGCATCCAGGAAGGCCTAAAAATCAAAGTGCTCATAATCGCTTCAAAATGGACATGTGGGTAGGCCTCATTGTTATGAACCTAACAAATCTTGAATGGGCTCAAAAAAACACCGTATGAAAAATATATCATGATATGTTAGTGTTTCCAAACAGGTAAAATTTTGTTGACTGTACAGTTCGTACAGTCTGTATAGTGATGATGTGGCAACTGACCATACAGTCCATACAGTGACATGGAAGATGCGTTGGCATGCTGATTGGGAATTTGATGGCTGACATGTGGACGAGTCATATTGTGACATGTGGCACCACTACAAGGGTGACACATGGCACATCTGTACTAGTTAACGTGGAAATGTTCGTACAACCATATGACATGTGGCATCTGACTGGACTGGCAGGTGACGTGTAAGGTACATAGAAAATGGTATGGTGCCATGTGGCCCAGTCATGGGCTGCCATGTTGCATCCCTTCATTGTTTTCCTGTGGAAAATGTTTATGTGACTCCATCGGATTCAAACCCGCGACCTCCGGGCGTGGGGAAGCGCTTTGGCAGGGTCGGGCTACCAACTCGCTTGCGATGTTTCTTACACCATATGGATTGATTTTAATATTTGAATTGATTCAATAGTTTGGGTGGCAGAGACCTGATGCGTCGCATGTAACCTTACCATGTGTCCTCTACAATAAACGTTGGTGTGTGGGAAGTTTGCTTGGTTTAGCCCTGACTTTTGCTTAAGCCCCTGCGCATACGACCTACCATATAACCTTCCACTATGTATTAGCACATATGTGTGGGGTTAGCACTTGTTCGGTCAGGCTAGCCCACCGACCAAGGTGCATGACCAGGGCTAGAAACCAGGGGGCCAGAGTTGTTGCATGTGCGTGGAGCTTGGGGGCACGACCATATGGCTCGATGCATATGACTAGGAGATAGGACCGGAGGGGGGCCAACGAACCAGCACCAATGTCTGGCCACATTGAGGCCGTGCATGTGACCAGGACCCCGAGGATTGGGGCCTGCACCTTATTTTATCCCAAAAGTGGGTTTTTCAACTATATATTAATATTTACTTGATTTTTCAACCAGTTTTGAGAGATTTTGGCCATTTTTGGAGGATCTGGAGCTCTTTTTGAGGCTAGATTTTGTGGGGGAGTTGGGATTTTGTTGAAAAAATCAATACTACATAAACTAGAGGTTCTTGGCAGCCTAAAGGGGGGTTCAGAAGAAGAAAATTTTTGAAGAATTGTAAAGTCAAGGCCATTTTTATGTAGGGAATCCATTGAGGAGAGAAACTTTGCAGGCCATTTTCGGGAGTTTCGTTCATCCATTTTCAGTGCTGTCGATTGTGATGGGTTCTTGAGATCTAGAAGAACACAACTAGATTAGTTTGTAATCCATTTGGAACTGTTATGATGAACGTTTGAATATTTCAAGAGAAATAATAAATCCTCACCCACTGAGACAAAGGCCCGGAGACGTAGGCAATATTTCCGACCTTCGTTATCAACTTTTGTTGTTATGGTTTGTTGATATTTGTCCTTGTTTATAGATCATTATATTTCATTATGGATGCTATGTTACATCATTAATTCTTCCTCTTTCATGAATTTCTTTAATGGTTAATGAACTCATGTTTTAAAACTCAACCATAGTCTTTAAAATATCTTTTCGGATCAAGTGGTATCATAGATAGTTGACGGTTGGTTTTTGAGTTTGCATGAATACCAAGGAAAGGATGAATCATGGTGAATGTGATCTTTTTGAATAAAATCTTAAGATTGGATTGAGAAAGTGGACATATCAAAGTGAGAAAATGGCATCTAAAGAGGGACTTTCTCAAGATGAGAAGGATTTTTGAAATATTCTTTTTTCCATGGCAGAGATGGTGAAAGTGTTGCATGAAGATTACTTGGAATGAAAGAGATCGGTTCAAGGGAAATATTCAAAGAATGACAAAAGAGAAGAAGAATTGAAGTAATTTCCTTCTACACCCGATTCAGAAATCATCTATGAGGTATGCAATGGAAGTCATTCATCAATTTCACATTGTTCCCATCAAGATGGTTCTTTTGGTGCATTTGAAAAACATACAAGAGGTATAGGTTTTAAATTGCTAACCTAGATGGGTTATGAAGGAAAGGGCCTTGGAAATAAGGGCCAGGGTATTGTTAATCCCATAGAAGTTGTGGAAATACCTCATTATTTAGGATTGGGATATGGTGAAGAGGAGATTGGAGAATGCTCCAAAACATTGGAAGAAAGTGATGCTTCAAATGACCATCTTAAGTCATTGCGGGAACATTTCACGAAAGGTGATGGTGTATCACTCCATGATGGTGATAGTGAATGCAAGTCATCTCCAAAGAAAAGTGAAGATAAAAAAGAATGGTATAATGGTCATGGTTGTTCCAAATCTTTTTTATTATTATAAAAAGCATAATCATGTAATCCAAAACTTGTGGAATATGTATCATTGTATGTTTTTTCATTCACCCAAGCATTGTGTGGCCAAGCTTTGGAAGAGAAAATATTTGTATAGGAAATTTATGTCGAATAGGAAGGAGACATGACATAAAGACTCAAATCCACAACGAAAGAAAGAGAAGGGAAAACAAGTTTGGATGTCAAAAATCCACTGCACTTATTGCAACAAGGGTGGACATCAAAAGGCTAAATGTTGGAAGCTTAATCTGGAGCTTCACCCAAAGAAGGAAAAAATGATTGCACATGTACTCACAAAGGAAGAGGTAGTACCAGTGAAGTAGGAGGAACAACATGAAGGAAAGAAACCATTCACTTTTTTTTTCCAGAAGTGGATGTCAAATCTTCATTATATTTTGCTCCCATTAATGTAATCACACATGTTGTAATGATGACCTATTATAACTTCATTTTGTACAACAGTGTTTTGTTTTATCCTTATGAGTATCTAATCAGTAAGTTCAATTTTTTAACCTTTTGGAGTACCAAAAGGTATTAGTGGGAAGGATTGATCCAAAAATGGATCCAGGAACGAAAATGGGTCCAGGAAGGCCTAAAAATCAAAGCGCTCAAAATCGCTTCAAAATGGAAATGTACTTAGGCCTCGACATTTCGAACCCAACACAACCTGAACGGGCTCAAATGGACAATGTATGCCAAAGATATCATGATCTATTTGTTTTGCCAAATAGGCAAAATTTTGTTGATTGTATAGTCCGTACAGTGTTGATGTGGCAGCTGACCATACAGTCTGTACAATGATATGGCAGATGCGTTGGCATGCTGACTAGTCATTTAATGGTTGATAGGTGGATGAGTCATATTGTGACACATGGCACCTCTACAAGAGTGACACATGGCACATCTGCACTAGCTGACGTGGCAAGGTCCATATAGCCGTATGACACGTGGAAGCTGACTGGACTGGTAGGCTGACTGGGTAGGTGCTGAAGTTGCAGGTGGCGTGTCAAGTATGGAGAAAATGGTATGGTTACACATGGCCCAGACATGGGCTGCCACATGGCACCCCTTCTGTTGGACCACATATATTTATAAAACTTTAGACTTTAATAGTTTTCATTTTCGTTCAAATAAAATAAACACACGCTTGAGTCTCACTGTTGATAAAATATTTCACCTAATCGAATGATCATGAACTCTTAAAAGTTATGGAGCTTCCAACTCATTAAAGATTCAAATCACTAATGATTGTTTTCGTAATGTCAGGTTTCAAAGTTTCATGATATAGAGAGTTCAACATGTAGTAACTCCAAAATCTTGATATCTGAAATTGCGAAACTGTCTTAAGTATTTAAAACGAATTAATTAAGTATTAAAAACGATTAATGGTTAATTAATCATATCACGATTTCGTGTTTCGGGGATCTTTCCTCGAGTAATTATCAAAGTCCCGATGTCTAAAATCGCGAAACTATCTTAGGTTAATAATGATTATTTAAAAGGGTTAAACATGATTAAAATTAACTAATTTCTTCATGATTTCGCGTTTCAGAAGTCATACCTTGAAACGTTATAGGATATCTTGATATATGAAACTATGAAATTTACTTAACGATAAGTGTAATTAACTGATACATCAATGATGATTATCACGTAAATAATCCTTCGTTGAAAAACGACTCGGATAAATTCAAATTTCATCTCTTCTTTTCCCGAAATTTAATGACATTAATAATTGATTTACAGAAATCATTCCAAATGAGAAAAATTGGGCCTTGAAATTACCAAACCATACAAATATCTGTATTCTTTTGATTTGAGAAAAGTTAAATGTGTGGGTATGATTAAATATTTAGTGGTTAATCGTGCACAGATTCCTGTAAAAATTATTTTGATGGATGCGGTTGTTGCTGATATCCCTACAAAGTATGGCATGCTATTATCCGGGTCTTGGGCTACCAAACTTGGAGGATCCCTTCAAATCGACATGACGTACGCTACAATATTGATCTTCGACGGAAAGTTCACTCACCTGTACAGAGAAACAAGGTTGGCATATACTGTAAATGGCCCGCAAAATCTGAATAATTACCCTGTATATGTCGTCGATCAAGATTTAGGAAATTGTGTATTATCTCTCAATGATGATTTAGATAAATGTATAGAAGAAAATTGTACAGAAAAATAAAAAATAGAAAAAACAAATAAAAATGTAAATAGTGTTGGAGTTTGGAAAATGTATTTTGATGGTGCTTCATCTTGTGAAGGAGTAGGAGTTGGAGTGTTGTTTGTGGCACCCAAATATGAGTTCATTATTCCCTTTTCCTAAATATTATAGTGGGACATCGATTATACCAATAACGTATGAAAATATGAAGCCCTGGTCTTAGGATTAGAGGCTGCTAGGAAGTTGAAAATTGAAAATTTGATAGTTTACAGTGATGCGGAATTGATTGTAAAACTGATAAAGAAAGAGTATGAGTCCAAACACCCAAGGCTAAGGTCATACATGAATTGTTCCTGGGATCTGATTGAGAACTTTTTCTCATCGTTTAATATTCATCACATCCCTAGAATGGAAAATCAACATGCAGATTCATTGGGCAAAGAAGCGACAACGTTTGTACCTCATACTGTCCTCAAACTAAAGTATCACAAAGAAATGAGGCACAAACCCTCAATACCAAAGAATGTTCAACACTAGTAGGTCTTTGAATATGATGAGCAAATTAGGCAATTCTTACAAATGGTGGATGAATTTTCTAAAACGCATATCGATCAGGAAAATCAAAATGACCCTGCTTGGATCATGCAGGAAGAGGAAGATCCTCGGGATTTCCAGGATAAGATCGCTAATCACCATATGTTTTTACTAAAAAATAATCAGATCCCTAAAGGTCTGATTCCTTTGGAAAGATTATTTGATCATGATGGAATTCCCTTAAAGTCTACCTTGCAGCCTCAGCCTGAAGAGGTTGAAGATTGTAATATAGGCACCAAGGAAACTCCTAAGCTGGTAAAATTATCTAAATACCTTCACCCATAATTGAAAAGCAAATATGTCGAGTTACTCAAGAAGTATAAGGATGTTTTCGCCTGGTCTTATGATGAATTAAGAACTTATGATACCACCGTAATCGAACACAAAATTCCCTTAAAGCAGGGCGTTGAACCTTTCAGGCAGAAGCTCAAACAGATAAATCCTATACTACTGCCTGTGATAGAAAGGGAGGTGAAAAATCTCCTAGATGTGAAGATCATTGTTCCACTCAGGTATTCTGAGTGGGTAGCCAATCTGGTTCTAGTCAGGAAGAAAAATAATGAAACCAGATTGTGTGTAGATTTAATAAAATTAAACAGATCATCCCTCAAAGATAATTATCCATTACCTAAAATGGATCACGTATTGGAAAAATTAGTCGGATCAAATAGAATTTCTATGATTGATGGATTTGCATGCTATAATTAAATCGCAATCCACAAGGATGATAAAGAAAAAACTGCGTTCACCACCCCATGGGGTACCTTTATATATGATAAAATTCCATTCGGTTTGATGAACGCATAAGCCACTTTACAATGAGATATGGACATTTCCTTTGTCAGTGAAAGATATAAATTTGTTGTCATTTATCTTGATGATCTAACCGTGTTTTCTAAATCTGACTTAGATAACCTGGTACACCTCAAACAAACATTTGAGAAATGTCAAAAATTCGGTTTATCTCTTAATCCCAAGAAATATCACTTTGCAATGTAAGAAGGTAAACTCTTGGGCCATATAGTATCCCTAGATGGAATCAAAATTGACTTGAAAAGGGTTGAAGCTATAGATACTATCAATATTCCCAGGAATAGAATGGAAATACAATCATTTTTAGTAAAAAATAATTTTTTAAGAAGATTCATCCCAAACTTCGCTGAAATTTTAAACTTGATTACAGATATGCTCAAAAAGTACAATGAGGTCAAATGGAAAACTGAAGCCAAAGTGTCATTTGAATGCATCAATAAAGTTATAGGTGAAGCACCAGTGCTCGCCAACCCAGATTATGTAAAAGAATTCTTGATTTTCTCATTCACCTCCAAACACATTATCGTGACCGTGCTCTTACAAAAACACGATGAAGTTTTTGAGCAACCAATAAAAATTTTTAGTAAACGTCTCATAGATCCTAAACTGAAATATCATATATTGGAAAAATAAGCATACGCAATGGTAAAATCCCTCAAATCTTTCAGGACTTATGTGCTCCATTCTAAGATAATTGTGTATGTACCAACCAGTGTTGTCAATGATATATTAGTTCAATAAGATAGTGATGGAGAAAGGGGTAGATGGTTAGATAAGATTCAGGAATTTTACCTAGAAGTAAAACCGACCAAACTTGTCAAAGGTCAAGGCTTGGATACATTATTAGCCAAATCAAATTTTCGAGCACTTGGGATAAATCATCTACAATCTTACGAATATTTTCCATACATAAACGAATTTGATGTTACTATACCTACAACTGAGATCCAAGAAAAATTCTCTTCCTCTTCCTGGTATAAAGACATAGTTTCTTACCTACTGACTCTACAGTGCCCAAGTGATATGACCCATTCCAAAGCTAGAACGTTGATGTTGCATGTAGTAAAGTATTGTATCATGGATAGACAACTATATTGGAAGGATCCTCAGGGTCTTTTATTGAGTTGTTTAGTAGAATATGAAACAAAGAGAGTCATAAATGGGTTTCATGAAGGGGTGTGTGGAGGGCATCACGCATTGAGAGAAATGACCTATAAAATCTTAAGAGATGGATATTATTGGCCAAAATTATTCACTGATGTAAATGCTAAAGTCAAATCTTGTAAACCTTGTCAACTATTTTTAGGCAAGCAAAAGCTTCCCGCATTACCTTTGGTCCCAGTAAAAAAAATATCTGTTTCAGCAATGGGGTTTGGATTTCATTGGTGAAATACACCAACATTCAAGCACACAACATAAGTGGGTTTTGACCGTTACTGACTATTTCACTAAATGGGTGGAGGCCATTCCGACACGAAACACAATAGATGAAGTGGTTATCAATTTCTTAGGAGAAAACATTTTATGGATATTTGGTTGTCCTCGAAATATAGTTACTGATAATGCCCAATCTTTCAAATCCATGGCTATGGTAAGTTTTTGTCAAAAGTAAAAAATTGTACTAGAACATTCCATAGCCTATTATCCTCAAGAAAAATGTATTAGTCGAGTCCTCAACAAGAGCCTAATCACCATAATTAAAAAAGTGCTAACTGAAAATAAGAAAGCCTGGCATGTGCATTTGAAATATCCTTTGTGGGCTAATAGAATAGGAACTAATAAATCAATTGGAATCTCCCCTTTTCAAATGGTATGCGGTACCGATGTGATTCTCCCCATAAATATTTCTCTTCCCATAATGAAACTTTGGTAGGACATGAAGGAAGAGCCAAATGACATCACTAGAAGAATAAATCAATTGATTGAAGTCTAGAAAAATAGAGCTGAAGTGGATGATATCAGGATAACATGAAAGCCTTGTTTGACCCAAAAGATAAAGATAAGGAATTTCTTCGTGGTGACTTGGTTTTAAAGTTGGATGCCAAGAAGGAAGACTCAGGAAAGCATGGAAAATTTGACCATATCTGGTGTGGATCTTTCAAGCTCACAGCTTCTGACAGAAAGAATTCATTTTTGTTAGAAACTCTCGATTGAAAAATCTTTAATGCCCCTATCAACAAGCGTTACCTAAAGCATTTCATGCAGTAACCAGATGTTGAAATCCCATTGTACATACCAGTTTAATTTTCATATTTTTGTTTACAATTTTTTCGTTTCTTCGGTAAGTCTTTACTTTCATTGTAAATAGAAACAGGTTTGTTGATTTCATAAAAACAAAAATATAAAAAAAAGTAAAGCATAGAGTTCTGACCTACAGAAGTTCTTGAAAGCTCTCATGTTCATTTTCATTCTAGGATACTTGCTGGTAGTCGAGAGATAAGCCGTATCATAAATCGAGGCTCATGTTTCAAAACATTGGCTTTCTCTCGAAACAGGTGATAAATAGATAGTTTATTTGGTTGAAAATATAGAGAAAATATGAGGTATGAGCTTCTGCACTACTGACCCAAGTTAAATTTTCAAGGAGATATCACTAGGCATGACAGAAGTTTCATCTGTACAAATATTGTCACCTAATATACAAACAAAGGAATATAAAATTACCGTTTATTTCTCAAGAGTTTTCTATGGATAAAATAAAATTAAAAATTAAATAAAATTAAAAATTAAAAAATGAAATAAAATTTATAATAAGAAAATAAGTAATAAAAAGACCTGAAAGAAAAGAATTCAAGAATCAATAAACAAGATGGCATGGGAGTGACTGTGTGTACAATAGAACATCTGAACCCTCATTCTGTTTTTCTTGCTTATCCACAAGCTAGATTTTCCTGTGGTTCTAAATATCGTTTCTTGATATTCATGGAGGAAAAAGGAATTCAACTTAACTCTGAGAGCTCATAAACAAGTTTTCAACATGATAATAGGTAAAGAATCATTATGTTTCCTTTGAATTTAACTGGAAGAAAGTATGTCTTGGATAATCCTAACTACTTTATCTTTTCTAACGCATTTAAACTGATTAGTTTTGCTCAAGGAAAGTCCCTAGAAAATAAAAGATCCCTGTGAAAACTTCCCCGTAAGGGAAGGTGTTTTGAAGGTCAGAAGAGGATTAGTCCAGAGTAATCAAAGTGAGTTAACAGACCTCTATTGATAAATTATAAATAGATATCATCCCTGGTATATTATATAAAAATTGATTGCCCCCACTTCATGTTTTAAAAATATAAGACAGATGGTGAAAGGAAATTCATAAAATGATAGCCCCCATCTAGTCCAAAAAATAGATGATGAAAGGAAATTCATTAAATGATTGCCCTCATATCAACATTTAAATGCAAATCTACTAATTGAAGTGGTGAAAGGAAATTCAATATGGGAATTAGCTAACTTCATCGGGGTACTGAACAGGCGCGCTGGCAGTGAAGAAAGATAACTTGTCTTGATCATAGACTAGGACAAGATTGCCTTCAGACAAAATCCAAGGACAAACGGACTTATCGTACTGACACTTGACTCATTTATTATCAGCCTCATTGGCTGAGGTTTCATGACAATAGTGATCATTGAGCTACTCGAGATATAGTAGGCGTTCCTCAAGCGGTGAAGTGTCTGATAGTAATTCCACTGCCAAATTTAAAGAAGGAATCTAACACTCAATAGGTAATATTTCTTCCAGCCCTTATACTAGTTGAAAAGTTGAAAAACTAGTCGAATTCTTCACAGACATTCGATAGGCCCACAATGTTGACTACAACATTAAATGCCAATTTGACTTGGCATAATTGATCGTCCACTGAAGAATAGTCTTGAGAGACTTATTCATAGATTCAACCTGACCATTTGCTTGAGGGTAATAAGGTCACAAATGTTCTTACCTAAACCCGGGATTTGACGTTAACTCAGTCATCATTTTATTTTGGAAGTCACTTCCATGGTCACTGAAAATATCCTTTGAGATGTCGAACCTTTCTACTATCTAATTAAAAATGAAAAGAGCCTATGTTTCGCCATCATTGTTAAACGTTAGCATAACTTCGACCCACTTTGTGAAGTAGTCTACTGCTACGATGATGTAATGATGCCCCCGGGATGAATCTAGGTGACATGTAGTGAAATTAATCGCCCACTTGGCGAAAGGAACAACAACAATGAAAGGAAACATAGGAGAAGGATGTACCCACATCCTCTGATAGAATATCTGGCACAGGTGGAAATTCTTGACTTCCTCAATGCAATCCTTGATTAATGAGGGTGAGAAGTAATCGACACGTAGAATCTTTTGGGATGTTTCCAGCCCAAAAAAATGACCGCCACATGCTCCAGTGTGGCAGTCAGTCAAGATGAGCTCTGATTATTCATGGATAAGACATCAACGAAGAATTAAATCCATACCTCGATGATACAAAGTGTCATCGAGTATGAGATAATTATGTGCCTGATGTTGAATGCATCGACGCACATCATGGGAAGCATAAGTGGGGCACTTCAAAGTCTGGAGATAGACTAGTATATCTCCATACCAGGGCTCTAAAGATGAAATTAGAAAAATATCTCCCTTGATAGGCGATTCTTCGGGCGTGATATCACTAGACTCAACTAGAAGTTCCGAAATGAGTTTGACAAAGACCAATGAATTTTTGGATTTCGCAGAAAAAAAATATAAGTCCAACTCCTGTAAGATGACTATCCATATACTAATATGTATTCCAATGACCCGTCGTGTTAACATGTATTGAAAAGGGTTCACAATGATAATGACAGTGGTCTTGCGAAGAAAAATGTAGTGACAGACTATTGGACAAAATGGAATTACACCAAAGCAAGATTCTCAACATGAGAATAGTTGAGTTCCGACCCAACCATGCCTCGGCTAAGGTAATATATAACATGTTCTTCAAGAATATCATATTCTTGAACCAATACCATGCCAATGGTCAACTCTGTAGCAGCCAAATACAACAATAAATATTTGTTATAATCGATAGGTTGGAGGAGAGGGGAAGATGTAAGGGTGTGCTTTAATGTTTCAAAGGAGCGTTGAGAAGATTCATCCCTATAGAATGGGACCCTCTTTTTCAAGAGACACATAAACCCTTTAGTGATCTCGGCGTAATTCATGACAAAACGCAGAAGGAAATTTGTTTTCCCTTGTAAGCTCTGAAGCTAGGGTATTGTGCACAAGGGAGGCAGTTGAACTATCTCCTCAACCTTGAGAGTATTGATCATGATCCCTATTGTAAAAACAATAAAACCTAAAAGATGACCTAACATGATGCAAAAATTGCACTTGTTAGGATTCAAGCGAATTCGATATTAGTGACATCGTTCAAAATTAGCCAATGATGAGAAGGATGATCAGATCTCTTGAGAGAGAGTGATCCTAGATCATCAAGATACACCTTAACTATTTCTCTAAGGTCATGAAAATAAAAGGACATGGCCCGTTAAAAGGTGGCTCCAGCATTCTTCAAGCCAAAAGGCATCTTACGATACGCGAACGTGCCCCAAGGACAAATAAAAGTTGTTTTATGTTGGTCCTTGGGTTTGATTTGAATCTGATTCTATCCCGATAAACCATCCATGAATGAAAACACCTCGCATCCTATGCATTCATCGACAATTTGATTGATGAATGGAGTGGGAAAGTTGTCTTTCATATAGGCCTTATTCAAATCATGAAAGTCCATGCACATGCGAACCAAGGTAGAGAATATTGGAAGTTCATGCAGATGTACCCTGCTTCTTGTTAACTAGAACTGGGTTTGACACCCATTTCATCAACTGTACGGGGTAGATAAAACCGACTTTGAGTAGTTTTTCTACTTCTTCCTTAATTGTTTCCTCTTTTTGAGGATTAACCGGAAGAAACTTTTGTCGGATCGGTTTGGCATTAGGATAATTTGTAATTTCATGCTCGACAATTCATGGGTCAATTCTTGGCATTTCATCATAAGACCAGGAAAAAACGTCGTGAAATTCCTTGACTAACTCAGTATAAGTTCGAATCTCTTCGGGGGATCAGTCCACTTTGACGAAAACATTATCCACAACGTCGGGGGTTTTGGAGATATCTATTGGAATCTTTATAGCGATACTTGCCATGTTACCCTCAGCATACACTTCATGAATAGCTAGAGGATTGATATAACAAGAATTATTTCCACTCACGGTCAAAAAAAATTCTCCCACCTCTATTCAGCTTAACTCTAGAAGGAAATAGGATCTATGATGTAGATCATCCCAAGGTCTATCAGGACCAGTCAATCCCTCGAGAATCACCTCGTTAGAGGGAAACACCAGGTCTAAAGAATCTTGAGTGGAAAGAGAACCCTAAGCCCAAATAGGCTTGATAACTAGATCTAACTCCTATGGGGAATTCAAATTGAGGTTAGCCAAAGTGTATTGGACAATGTTGTATGCAACCTCAGCCATGGACAAGGGCATGGCCATGCCAAGATTCCATGTCTTTTCCATCGAGGCCAATTGGGAAGTTAATGTCTAAGGATAGTCAAAGTATCTCATTCAAAATGATGACACTTGTAGAATTGTATCCCTAGGATGGTCGGGAACAACTGATATAAGCTTGAGATCATCAAAAGGTGGCGGGTAATCAAAATTTTCTATCAATGAAAAAAAAAAACCAACACCTAAGTTAACAATGTCAGGTTGCGGATTATCAATCAACAGGACTATGGAAGCCCCCAATGAAGGGCCAGGACAGGAGAAGGACAACTAGTCAATGGTCACAATATGACCCTTGTGCAAAAAACACAAGGCCCAAAAAACCGTAGCAACCACTGAATGCATCGCATAATTCCAACTTCTTCCTAACAACAGGTTGTAGTCGAGAGGTGCAATGACCACTTCAACTTCGACACACACAATTTTTCCTCCCAACTGAACGGGGAAAGAAGTAATGATTCCATGTGGTGTAAAAAACTGATCATCAAACTCCATAAACAATGTAGGTGACGGAGACAACCCAGGTTGGCCTATGTCCTTCCAACATGCCAACAACATCACGCAAGTCGAGGCACCCTCGTCAACCACTGTACGAAAAATGTTTCAAGTAAAAGATTTCTTGGTGTAAGCCACTACTATCTAAAACATAACATCGTAAGGAAGATGAGGTTTTAAGTTGGTTGGATAAACAATGATCGCTCCTAGGTTACAAGTCTCTTTCGATCTCAAGGTGGATACCAAAGCTTTTCTCTCCGAAGGGAAACTTTCAAGGACTTCCAAAGCAGACATCGCTTAAGGGGTATGTGCAAAATATTCCACAATGGAGTATTTTTGGGCGGCCCTCACATTTGGATTATGAGAAGCCTTCTTAAATGCACCTTTTGGGATGTGAGTCATCATTTCTCCCGCCACCTTATAAATCTAGAGAGGATTCAGTGGGTTCATGGCTTCTTTTCCCTTCTTAATGTCATTCTGTAATCTCGAGCCCTGGTCGCTATATTAGCCTCGGTATTCATCATGTAAATATTTGCTTCCTGGATGTTATTGGTAGGCACGGGGGGTCCTTGATTTCCCTCTTCCACGTTTGAGGGTGTCGAAGCCTCAAATTTTTTTTGTCCTTGTGGAAAATGGTTCGTCAACACAATAGGCTATTGTTTCCCCAATAACTTCTAAGCTTCTTCAGTTCGAGGGAACATATGAGTCAGGTGGTCTTTCGTGCAAATATTACACAGATACTTCAACTTCTTCTTCTTCGTTTCCCCCCCACGAGCATCATTGGTTGCCTTTGTATCCCCTTTACACTTCTTGTTCCATTGTTTATTATTTCCCTTAGGAAACTTGTTGGAATTAGGGTTTGTCGAATGCACACTGTGTACGTCTGACGTCTGGGTAGGGGGAACAACTGAACTAGAATTCTGGTTGGCCACAGTCTATTGTATAAAAAATTGTTTCAATTGATTTGACAACAGATCTGTGGACTTGCCTTGCATTGAGCCCAAAATACTGTCGGCATGGGTCCCATACTTTTTCTTGGCCTTATCGAGAATAGACCATGGTGCGTCTAGAAAAATCTCATAAAGCATGCTGGACTAAGAGTACATCAGTTCAAGTTGTTGTGCTCTCATAATCGCCTTCTCTTCTAAAAACACTACATAAGTCACAACGTCCTTGGATATGAAAGGAACCAAATACTTCAGAAACCACTCAAACAAGAAAGAAGGAGGGACCTGGACCTTAATTAAGCTCTTTTGACGCCACCATTCTCGGATATGACCAGAGATTTGGTCGACCTTGGTTTACTAAAATTTGGACAACAATTCAGTGTCATCATTGTATCTCACATGTAACTGGAAATGGTTCAAGAAGACCATCTCCAAGTTGTTGAAGTAAGATTACCTCGATAATTCGATCTCAATATACCATTTCACAACACCCCCTATAAGAGTGCATTGAAAAAGGTGCAAATGGACGGAGTCGTCCCTCAGTGAGTTTGACAAGCACCATAAATAAAAAGTTTCCACATGATCACTTGGATCCTCGCCAAACTTGCCTTCAAATTTCATAATATCTAAGGGAAACTTAGTCGGCACAGGGGGCCAATGCAGATTATGAAAAATTGGGTCATTCAGTAATCTCAACAAGTATCAAAGATGTAGCGTTGCTAGAAACAATAGTTTCAGTTGTGAACTATTTATAGGAAAAGAAGGCCCTGGAGTTTGAATGGAACCAGGTTGCCAGGAAAAGTTGGATTGTTGGCTAGAGTTTTGGTAAACACCGTGGCCTTGACCAACATACATAAATTGCATTTGTTGGGGTATCATTGAATAACTCCTGTATTTGGATGACATATCTTGTGTTCCAAGGAATTTGGAAGGGGATGCCCCATCTAATCCGACGAGCATGGGTATGGATCCCTTCCCGAGGTTTCGTTGAGCATGGAAGCGGTTTCCCCTGACCGACATCCCTTGCAAGGGAACTGATCCCTGCAAGGGATTCTAGAGACCCTATGTGGAGAAAAATCCAATCGTTGGTCCTTGTGAAGGAATAGTACCTTGCATCGAGTTTTTTTCCCCAAAACCGTAGTTTCCCCTAGTCAAGACAACAACCGAAGAAAAATAATTGTTCCAAAATATGCTGAACAAAGAGAACAACATAGATCCCATTGACATTGTATAAGAAAAAGGTCTTAAAATCCCTATACCAAACAAGCTATAATTAGCATATGGCTCGACTGGTTGTTGAAAATCACTACCGAGCGAAGGGGACAGATGAGGTATATGACCCCCTTCGTAAGGGATAGCATTAAAAGGGACAGAAGCACCCTCGGTTGATCCCTACATAAGAGCTTTTGAGCTCCCCGACCCTAAACCCATGGCCTGTAAGGTAGAATAAGTAAGAATTGAGTTTGAATCAAAGTTAGCCATCCCGTATGAGAAGGGAGGGCCCTCCACACTATGAGTAAACAGAGCAGTGGTCAAAACCGATAACGGTATCATACTGATGCTCGATGTTGAGGGAGTTGAGACCACTATGGTATGGAATGGCAAAGGAGGGAGAGGAGGTAGGATGTCTCCTGATGTAGTATCCATAATGAGAGTATGAGGACTCCCAAATGAATTATTAACATTTTCTTCCATTGTCTCTTGTAGTAATAGCTTGCGCTCAGAATGTATCACCTCGGGGGGAACAATCTGAATCAAAATCAGCATCAACAAGTCAGTAATCAGAGGGTTAGCTGGTCTGAGAGCCTCTGCCCCAAGTTCAGAAATGTTAGGTTCCTCTAGATTTAAATAATATCCTTGTGGATCAGGCTCATACATTGTTTCTTGTGGCTTGGTCACTTCGAATGACCCTTCTTGGTCAATTATTTTTCGTACCGGTGGCAGAGATGGCTCCAATGTAAATGAAGACAGGCCCTGAAGCCTTCGCGAATGAAGGACCTATTTACTTCCACTTTGTGAAATGATCAACTGACATAGTAAGTATTAACTAGCGTTTGAAGCACCAAGCACACACTAATTGTTTTTCTAAAGACAAATCAAGCAATCAACTATCTAGTAGGAAGGACGTTTATGCCAATCGAAACTAGAGAAACTAATTGGTGTAAGTGAAAATCAAACACGAAAGAACCCTCTGGGTATACTCTGTGAAGTGCGATCTGACATCTGCCCCAGGTACCACGGTATACCCCTCGTAGTCACCTGTGTAAGTCCCTAGAATATGGGAAACTAGGTTTCCAGCTCATAGTTAGTCACCAGGTGGGTACAGTCGACAGTCGTGCAGATCATAATGAGTAGGATAACAAGTCTATTATAACCCTAATTTGCACCAGACATGCTTACCTGGCATCAGGTCATCTTAGATTCCTTCTTTTCCAAAGAACTGTTGAACAACTCTTCTTAAAAACCTATTTTATAAAGGCCCATGTGACCTACTCCATTACTGCACGCGTGTACACACTAGCTGACCTAAAACAGCCCGTGTGTACCTACAAAATCACAAAAAAAGGAAAGTTGTCGATGGAACACACAACTTTGGGTGAGTTAACTAAACCTTCCAACCATGCATGGCCGAGGGTTCGACCAAATACCTAGCTTCTTCTAGCCTATAAAATAAGGGTTAGGGGTCCCATTTGGAAGAGGATATTCATAGTAAAGAAACTATACCCAATTGTGCATTCCCTTTGTCCCAACCCTTTAGCCATCTTTGTGCAAAGAGAAATATAGAGCAAAGAAGTTGGAGGATAGTTGAACGGGAGCCCAGGACCAGGTTCGTGGAGCAGCGGTCGGCTTCATCACTGTAAGTTTATTTATTGAAGTTAATAATAAAGAAATACTTTTCTCGTCCCACAATATGAGGTTTTCATGGTTTATTTCATACTTGTTTATTGAATCTCTAACCCATTAATCTATATATCAAATGCATGTGGAGTTTGTTGTTTGTTTTGTGTGAATGCAGGTCAGCCTTGGGAGGAGAGATGCAATCAAAAAGAGATCAAGCATGAGGAAGGATCTACATCAAACGCCCGAAATAAGGTATGCTCACTTGATCTTCTTAACTATGTATTTGCTTAAGAATAATGGGGATTAGGTATGGGACGACGGTAGAAAGTAGAAATCTTTAGGTCTTTTCTGCATGCATAATTAAACCCTAAGTGCTAGTCCGTAGAGGGATTTCCCACTCACAACAGAATTGGTGACAATACTGGGCGTCGAACCCAGAATCTTTGGTTAGAAGACCCGAGTGATCTTGTGGCCTTTCATGCTCGTTAAACTGAAATTTGAAGTCATGTCTGTCCAGCGGTAGTTTACCCCTTTTTTGGTCTGGATGGTCAACTGTACGAACAAAGGTATACTCTAAGGAACTTCAGTTCTCTAAAAGAGTACTCTCAGGTATCATTTTAACCCTTTTTTGGGCCTAAGGGACTAAACTTATGAAAAAGGAACCCCCACGGAGTCCATAGTTAAGCTCTTTTTAGACTCCCTAAAATTGAAAAGATCGTCGAGTGACCTTATTCTTTCACACTTGTTAAACTAATCAAGAAGAACATTCCTGACAGAGTCCATAGTTAATTTTTTTTCAGAATCCTTAAAAATGAAAAAATGGTCGAGTGACCTTGTCTTTATCACACTCGTTAAAATGGTTTTGAATAGATGTCTTGTTGGTGCTAGTTTACCCCTTTTTCAAACTGACTAGACTACCTTCAAAAAAGGTACCTCAATGGAGTCTCCTTTTGTGTTTTTTCAGACTCTCTAAATATGAAAAACCACCGAGCTTACCTTCTATGGGCTTGTTAAACTTACATCGAAGGACGTTACCATTGTGTGTTTTGTTAACCATGTTTTTGTACCTACATCTTTTGTCTAAATGTTGGATCCATGTTGCTCTCAAATGAACCATATGAAGCATACCTTATACGCAAGCCTTGTAGCACTTTGCCTTTTGCATCTTGACACCTTTGATCCCTGGAGAATTTTTCCCGCATGTCATTTCTCTGAACATCAGTCTTGTCCTTGTGTCTTGAACTTGTATGTTTGCAACACTCGTTCCTCCTTTGTAACGTAACATTCTTTTATTCTTTTTCCAAAAAAAAAAATCATTAAAAAAGACAAAAAAATCAAATATACCCCAAAAAGAGGAAGAGAAAAGTATTTTCTTTATTGGCAGCACAATGAGTTGCCCTTTGATAAAGCACATATGTATGTTTGTTCGTCAAACTCTGGGATTTAATACGACCTTAGGAAGTTGTTCTCACTACATAGAGCTATGTCCTTCTCCGTTTGGTTATTCTTCCAAACATATGGAGAGTTTGCATTGCCTCTTGCCTCGTAAACTTATGTTAATGCCATGCTTCCTGAGTCTTATCATTTGTCGTGTTGTTGTCCAAGGGAATTTTTTACCAAGCCTGATTTGGCCCCTCTGCAGTGTGTCTCTTGCCCTCATACCCAACCATCCTGAACGTCCAATCAAGTCTTTGTTCGAAATCAATGAAGCCTTCAGTCTGATCATCAAGATTCTCTAGTACATGACCAACGAGCCATAAAAAACGTCTCGGTAATGAAGTCGTACACTCATATTACACTCCTACCCAAGTTTTGAAGATTTTGATGTTGTTTCTTGAGCTCTGAAGACCTCATCTCCAACCATTAGGCCTTATCAGCTTCTAAGAAGATGGATACTCTACATGTATATCTTTTTGATTTCGAGATTTAGCTCCATTGTGTATTGTTCCCGGCTACACTTTATATAGTTATATGACATTGATCTACAGTGTATTTGATTGATAGCCATGATTTTATTTTATCCTGAGCATGGGTATGCCCACCTCGGTGAGACAATTGTTATTTTTGTAGATGGGGCCTCCCAATTTTTGGTCCCTGGGCTCACTTGTTCAGCACATCAGTAAAGATTGTTAATGTATTTCGGCCATCAGATGTTATTTTGACCTCACACATTAGGGGGAATCTATTATAAGCCTAATTTTCACCAGACATGCTTACTTGGAATCAGGGCATCTCAAATTCCTTCTTTTCCAAAGAACTGCTGAACAACTCTTCTTAAAAACCTCTTTTATAAAGGCCCATGCGCCCTACTCCATTATTGCACGCATGTACATGCTAGATGACCTAAAAGAACCCACGTGTACCTACAAAAGCATGAAAAAAGGAAAGTTGTCGATGAAACACACAACTTTGGGTGAGTTAACTGAACCTTCCGGCCATGCATGGATGAGGGTTCGACCAAATACATAGCTTCTTCTAGCCGATAAAATAAGGGTTAGGGGTCCCATTTGGAAGAGGAGAATCATAGTAAAGAAACTATACCCAATTGCGCATTCCCTTTGTCCCAACCCTTTATCCATCCTTGTGTAAAGAGAAAGATAGAGAAAACAAGTTGGAGGACAGTTGAAGAGGATCGCAGGACTAGGTTCATGGAGCAGCGGTCGGCTTCATCATTGTAAGTTGATTTGTTGAAGTTAATAATAAAGAAATACTTTTCCCGTCCCACAATATGAGGTTTTCATCGTTTATTGCATACTTGTTTATTGAATCTCTAACCCATTAATCTATATATCAAATGCAAGTGGAGTTTGTTGTTTGTTTTGTGTGAATGCAGGTCATCCGTGGGAGGAGAGCTACAATAAAAAAGAGATCAAGCATGAGGAAGGATCTACATCAAATGCCTGAAATAAGGTATGCTCACTTGATCTTCTTAACTATGTATTTGCTTAAGAATAATGCGGATTAGGTCTGGGACGATTGTAAAAAGTAGAAATATTTAGGTCTTTTCTGCATGCATAATTAAACCCTAAGTGTTAGTCCATAGAGGGATTTCCCACTCACAACAAATTCTGAAGCCTATCAAGGGTATTGAAATAAAATGGTTCGGAAGACAACAGAGGATCTTAAACGGATTCAAGGTCCATGAAGCTCTGTAGGAAAATGTTGTCAGTATTATTCCTGAGACATACCCTCAATATATGTTCCCCACTATGTTCAGTCTGGCATTATAGGGGTTAACTTTGTTGCCTTTCCTCCCACGAACTTGTGTTTATCCCCTATGTTAGAGGGGTGCCACGGTTAACCTTTACGACAATGGAATTAAGCACTCCCTAACTCATACTCCAATGTTTGATTTAACATCCTTGAAGATGTTCCTCTCCAAACCTAATTCAAGGCCCTAAAACCCTAAACTAGTTTATGAACCCTACAAATAGAAAAAGTCTAGTGTATTTTAGATTAAGAGTTCTTTTTAAAGGATTGATTTACTTGCAAGGTACCATAGTGAAACTAATGGTGTTATAAAAAGACGAAAATGATGAGAAAATTAAAGAACTTGAAATAAAAATTACTTTGAATTTAAAAGCAAAGATTTGTAACTAACTCTTTGTAAACTCAACTTTTCTTAACTAACATTTCAAGATCTTGTAAAGAAAACCTAAAAATTTCTTTCTCTGGACTACAAGCTACTTATGTTTCAGGAAATCAATAAGAAAATGAAAATAAAGACTATTTTTCCTTTTTGCAAATAAAAACTCTAACTACTTTACCAAAATGAAATGATTTCTTTTTTTTTTAAACTTCTTTAAAGAGAAAAACTGAAGTAAACTTTTTCTTTTTTCAAAGCAAGTAAAAAAGGATAAAAAGAAAACTGAAACAAGACTAGAAAATACCTTCAACCCACTGCGGATCACATGGATTCAATCAAGAAACCAAAAAAACAGATATTAAGACTCAACAACTTGCTTAAAAACCTTGTAAGGGTAAACACAAGAAGACTAAGGAAACAAGTAAAATGAAGCCTATACCCAGGATATGGCCACAATTAGAGACTCTAGACTAATCCAAGAAATCCCCGAGAAGTGTGAACTTCAATCAGGAAAGAGGAAAACTCCCTATTTAAAAAAAACAAAATCATGAAACATAGATGTGGGATGTTTCATTAGCAATCTACATATTTACGTGGGTTGTTTACTGTGCATAGTGCGTATGTACGTAGGCTGACTCAAGACAAGGCACATACACCTCTGTATATTTTCAAAAAAATGAAAATGCTAGGCAATATTATAGGGAATGTGTTTACACCCAATTCGTCACCTGGTGAGAAAATCGAGGGTGCTTACATGCCCTGTTGGGTCTTGCAGAGCATGAAAACTGTGGAGGAAAGGGTTAGAGGAAACAAAGCAAACTACAAGCAATATTTAAACAAAAACAAACTAAAACTGTGAACATATAGATAAAGAAACAATAAACACAAAAATACACCGATATCACCAATGGTTTTGAGCTGATCAATTGATGAAACTATAGCACGATGAAGGAAGGGAACTATGGTTCCTTCTTCCCCCAAAGGAAGGCTCTTGAGGCCCTCACAAACTTGCTTTCCATACAATGCGAATAAATGGGACTAATGGTGAAAGAACTCCTAGCACATCCGCTCAATGGATAGGCGAAGGGCTCTATGAGATGTTGCCAATGTGTTATCGTCAAAGAATGAGCCCTTGACAATCTTAGCAGCATAACAATACCTAGAATTCCTTGCGAAAACAATGTTCCTTCATGGCATTTTATAGCAGATCATCGGGCGATTATGTAACCTCTTCAAAGCGTGAAAAGGGGCTCTTTAGGGCTTCATTAGGTCATTAACCCACCTACCCTATGGATTCAGCTCAGATTTGGGAGTCAAATCAGATTGGGAGCTGGTCCAAAAGTGGTTGGGAGGCTGGCCAATTCAATAAATGCGCCATATTAGCAGGTGCATGGGTTTTTGCGTTGACAACTGCACGTCGTGCGCGTGCACCAAACTATTGTAAAGCGCCCTTCAATTTTTGGTTACTTTGTATAGTTTTTGACCCTTCTGGAATACTATGAAATTAATTCAGTGCCATGAATGACTTAATTGTTGTTTTGACGATGCAGAGTTCTTGTCGCCATGTGCAGACGAAATTTTGGTGATAACAGATGCCCCCTGATGGATGAGGTTAGGAGCATACATATAGCCGAAATCCATCAATGTTTCTTCTACTGATAATGTTGTTGTAAGGGAGAGCAATAGTGGGACCGTTCGGAGCGATCCGTTGGAGGAAAAAGGAACCAGTAGGACCCGACCCTCTAAGAGATGTGCAGAAAAATATACAACTGTGTACAAACGAGGCGGGCATGCCCCATGCTCATGTTATGTAAATCTGAAAAAAGATGACAAAAGTGTTGGTGTAGACAACTGCAGCGCCCTCGGGGGTGGTAATGATAAAGGTAGAAGACATTTCTGCAAAGGAACATACTCTGAATAATAGGCAATGATCGCGGTAATAAGCAGCGACGGTGATGTGGGCATTGATGGCCCTACCATGTTCAGAGGTCTTCGACAAATGACAAAAATAACTGCAATAGTCACAAAGTCAGACCCACCATAACATGAGAGAGTGTTGGTGTCGAATGTTATGGGGGCCAACGACAGCAGGGAGCAATGGTGTTTCACCCTGTGTCGTCCAAGATCTCTCATTAAAATAGAGAATGAGAATCAAGATACTGTCGCCCTTCTGGAAAAGTGTGTTGATGTCGACAAAAGGAGGACGCGACTCCCAGAAGAAAAAAGGGCTCCGTGGACTCTACTGAGGTGCAGAAGTGGCAGAGGTACATGGACAAAGTCAAGAAGTGGGATGACTCAAGAATGCCCTTGGCTGGAGGATGTATGAGAGAAACAGTGTCCGCAACTGTGTAACAAGGTTGAGTGTCAGGGGGATGACAAGACTGGTGCTGAGTTGTGCCAGAGGCGGGACAAGGTGAACAAATTCAGAGGGTAGAGGTAACTGACCTATAGAGTACTCTGAAGATATGGACGATGCCAGCAAGTGTAGATGATAAGTAATGCTCCAACCAAGGGTGACATGGGTTGCGTGTGGCCAAAATAAAGCAAGTCGCCAACGGTGATGACAAAGAATGTAATGACTGGAAATAAAGGTGTTTGTACAATAAATAATAAATAATTTTTGGGGAAAAAAGTACAAATACAAAAACGGGTGCCCCGGTGTGAAATGTGTGCCCTAGGGAGGGCAGAATTGTCTTGGGAAACTGATGAAGGGTGGGGGCCCCATTGGTGAGTTTCTGTATGAGGTATGTGAAATGAGGGTAGGTTCGTAGATGGGCAAACTGATTGGGGATGAAATGAAGGGCTCATGATCCTGCAGAGGTGCAGATAAAAAAATAGAACCATAAAGAGATAACCCGGGAGTCCATGTGGGAAAGCTAGCAAAATGAAGAGAAAGAGTATGTGGTTGATTCATGACATGATGAAAGAATATCGGGACTCCCATCCCTAAAGGGTAATGAAAAACAACATGCGTGTCAAAAGTGCCAAAGGGTGCTAGGAATGGGACAACTCATGTGGGTGAGAATGCTACCGGGTTACAATACCGAAGATGCAAATGGAGGTGTGGGTACTGCAGAGCCGGGAATGAGGATCCTAAAGGCCAATATCAGAGGGCGTGATTGGAAATTTAAATGCAATACAGTGGGATAGACTACATGCCAGTGTTGAATATATACCTGAAGGGATGATGTTGACGACCGATGAGCAAGTACCTACACACATAACAACCAAATACCCAAAGTGAACACTATCTGAAGAGAATCAAAGATATGAGCTTGTATTGGACAAATGTGACTATGCGTGTGCGTACCTGACCATGATATGGAGAAAAGGGCACCCCGAGGGCCTAGGATGAAAGGTGACCCAGGGACAACCTTGATGTAGGCGGCGGGATGTTGATCCCGTGGCTGAAGACGGTTTGAAAAACGGACACCTTGGGCTCCTGAAATGTTGAGTGGAAGTTTGGAAAAAGGCCTATATATAGCTGTAGGGCCCGCATTGCCACCTCATTTGCACCTTCTGCTACAGTGACTGGACGAGCAGATTACAGAGGAGATTTGGAGTTTCAGGGACCACGGGGTATCTGATTGACGGTGTGTGAGTTTCAGGTTAGTGGTATGATCATCCCGCATAGAAATAGGTTTCCAATTTTGGGGCAGGGTAGGTACGGGGGGCCGTACAGGGGGTTTAAGGGGTTTTTTCATAGGATGTGGGCCTGCATACACGGGCGATTTAGTGGAAGGTGCACATACGTGCGCACCTGTCCACATAGTAGACGCGCATGGGTGCGCGTGGGTGAGAATTTAAGGCGTGCCCTAATGGCGCACCTGTGAGGTGAACAAGCACGCATTAGTGCGCGCCTGTGGGGTGAAAAGGCGTGCTCCAGAGCGCGCCTATGGGTTTGACAGGCGCGCCCTAGCACGCGCCTGTATTGTGAACAGGCGCGCTCATGAGCGCGCCTGTGAGAAAAACAGGCGTGCATACGTGCGCGCCTGTATAGTGAACAGGTGCGCATGTGTGCTCGCCTGTGGGTGGTAAAACCGCGCTTTTAGAGGCGAGTTTTCAGGGTAAAAAAAAGTAGCCTTTTGGATTCATTGGATGGTTGCATAAGCTAATATAGGACTCTGTGTTGTGTGCAGGTGGCTAGCAGTGACCATGGATGTGCGGTGGCGTGAGCAAGACTGGTCACAATTGCGAGATGTTGTGGCCAATGGAGGGCCTGCAGTGAGAGTGGATTTAGCAACCAGTGGGTTGCTAAAGTTCTTTGAGTGCCCGTTGATACGGGCACAGGAGTACTTACTCCAGTTTCTGCTCCAGATGTGGAGCCCAGATCTACACTGCTTCCTCGTGCGAGGAGAGAAGATCCCCTTCACTGCAGTGGAGGATATATATTTCTTGACTGGGCTCCCCTTTCGGGGAACACCACTGCTGGAAGAGCCTGTGATGCCGAGGGGTACACAGCTGTCAGAGGTCGTCGAGCGATATTTCTCAGGCGAGCACTACATGTCTGGGACTATAGTGAGTATTAGTGGGATAGATTTGTTGTTGCATCATTGCATAGCTGCGATGATTGTTCGGGTGTATGGGTCACTTGCGACCCAATGGATCAGTGGTGGCCAGCTTCTGGTGCTGGAGAGGGTGGTGGTGGGCCATGAGCGGTTCACCTGGGGTTTGACACTACACGCGTGGATGATCGTGCAGCTGGACCGTTGTCGGTCCACAGGTACCGGGGAGTTTGCTTTCGGCTCTATCCTGGTAGCCTGGTTTCTAGAGAGGGTGTCGATGCTGCGCCCTCGGGTTCTTTTAGAGGCGCCTGGGGCGCGAGAGCCTCTATTGAGGCGGTGGTCCGCAGTTCTGGTTCGCCACGGTGGTGGCGAAGGTGGGCATTATTTTACTGCGCAGGCGGTGCAGATATGGCGGCAGATGCCGCAGGTCATACTTCGATACCCCTATGCTGGGGTGGACTTCCGGGGGGACCCGGACATGGTATTTCCTCCAGGGGAGGTTTTTGATGACCGAGGTATTGTGAGTTTTGTACTTTTTGATTTATGTTGTGTTTTTGATATACCAGTTTATATTTATGATGATAGATACTAATATGATCATGTGTTGGTTGTTTTTTGCATGTGCAGATTTGGCACCTCGTAGGCGTGAGGTGGAGTTCTTGAGAGCGTCGACTCAGAGAGAGCTGGAGAGACCGCCGCGTGGAGGGAAACGTCGGCGGGATGAGGCCGCGGGGGCACCAGCAGAGCCCGAGAGACCGGCGAGAAGGCGTCGATTTGATGACCCTAGTGCGGGGCCATCACATGCTCCTCCGGCGACGGCCGGAGGTGATTTTGATGAGATACGTCGTCGTTTGGAGACGGTGTTACAGGACATGCCTGAGGGCATGTGGATCCGTATCCAGGACGAGGGGTTCCTGGAGCAGTGCATAGGGTTACCACCACCATGGCGGTCGATTGTGAAACGAGCAGCTGTGCTTGCTGCCATGACCGGTGGATGCCTGCCACCGGGGCAGGAGGGTACTGCAGGTGTTCCACCACCACTGCCTGGGGCAGGTGGGGGTGGGCCACCACCTCCTCCTGAGGGAGGAGCAGCTGGGGGTGCGATAGAGGCACCCTGATGGATCTATTTTGTATATCTTTTTGATAGGCTGGTGAGCCTATTTTTGTACTGAGATGTGGCACTGGCCTGCGGGCCGATGTATTTTTGTATTTAAACATTCGGATGGCCGGATAGGCCCATATATATATATATATATATATGAATATACATATTTTGAGATCCAAATGTTGTGTTTACATGTGTTTTATGTTGATGATGATGATGCCTATTGTATCTATATGCTGTGACAGGATGTATGAGATGTTTATGTATGTGTAGCTTGATGTGAGATATGCCAATCTAACACCATGTTAGCTATTTCATCATTTGTTTGATTCAATTGTCTCGGAATATGTGTAAATGTAATGGAATCAAAATGTCGAGACAATAATCTAACCTGCAGGTATTTGCAAAAGAGGCATGGATCGCGTACATGGTAAACATTGTTGAGCTGGAGAACGACTAGTTGAGAGTCGAGGAATACGCTAAGGTGAAGAATATGATGACGCTGGGCGTCGGCTAGGAGGCCAATGACAGCAGTATATTCGGCTTGGTTGTTGGTTGCTGACCCCAAACATATGCTGCTTGAATGTAGCATTTCATGTGAGGGGGTGTGTAAATCCCAAGCCGTCGAAGCGAGATTTTGTGTCCAATGGCTAGCGCCATCGGCGTAACCAATGTGGTAGGCTGGTGAAGGAATTATCTGTCAATAGCACAAAGGATAGTTTAGACGAGAGGGGTGAGAGAAAAAAGATTAAAAACACTAGAAAAAAGAAAATGACCTAAAGTAGTGTGACTACTTTTAAGCATAAAACTTCTTAAGGTATAACCCATTGACAGGTTCCTTGAGTGAGAGGCCTTCGGGGGAGGCCAGGATGTATGCGCCTTTTGTGAGGCAATGTTGGATGATGTAAGGGCCATGCCAGAGTGATTCGAAATTTCCGTGGCCAAATGTGTCATGAGCGATATCATAGGCCAAGACGAGGTCGCCTTCGCGGAATGAACGAAGGTTGACATGACGATCAAAGGTAGCTTTGGATCGTTTTTTAGCTTCCTTGTTGTTCTGTAATGAAGATCGACGATCTTCATCCAGCGACTCCAAGTTCAGCAAGCGCTGCTCCATTGGAGCAGTGTCAGGTAATAGCTCAATTGCGGTATGTAGGGTGGGAATTTCACACTCGATGGGAAGAGTTCCCTCGACCCCATGGACTAAATGAAAGGGCGTGAAACCTGTGGTGGTATTTACTGCCGTTCGATAAGCCCATAGCGCGGAAAATAACATATGATGCCAATTGGTTTTGTGTTTATTAACCGTACGTTGTAACATGGTTTTAAGGACTTTGTTCACTGCTTCGACCTGTCCATTTGATTGAGGATAATATGGTGAGGCTAACTCATGAGAGAAGCCTAACCGAGAAGAGAGTTCGACGAAGATCTCATTCTCAAAGTGTTTCCCATGGTCAGAAACTAGTTGGAGTGGTACGCCAAAATGGGATATGACGTGGTTAGAGAAGAAACGTGTTGCAGTGTCAGCGGTGTTGTTGAAATTGGGCATAGCTTCGGCCCATTTGGTGAAGTAATCCACGACAACGACAATGTATTTGTGACCATTGCTAGAGGGGGGATTACAAGTCATAAATTCGATGCCCCATTTACAAAAGGGGCCCGTGGTAATGACAGGGTGAAGAAGAGCGGGGGGTGCTCGGGCTTTGTTGGTGTAGAGCTGACATTGCTCACATCGTTTCACGGCATGAATGAAATTGTGAAATAAGGTAGGCCAAAAATAACCGGCTCAGATAATATTCTAAGCCGTGGAGATACCCGAAAGGTGGCCCCCACATGTGCCGCTGTGGCAGTTGTTTAAGACTCTGTCGGCTTCGTCAATAGTCAGGAAACGATGAAGAATGGTATCAATGCCCCACTGATATAGGATGTCTCCGATGAGGAGATAGCGGGGGGCCTGATGGCGAATACACCGACGATCATATCGTGAAAGGTGTTGACCGAACTTTTGAGTTCGTAGGTATATGAGAAGGTCGCCATACCAAGGATCATCGGAAGCGATGTAAAATAGATGTTCGTCAGGAAAGTCGGTGTTGACGGGGGCACTGGTGGTGTCAGAGGGGAGGGCCATGACAAGTTCAGCAAGAACGAGGGCCTTCTTACTCTTAGGTGTTGAGAACTCAAGATCATATTCCTGTAGGATAACGATCCATCGAGCGAATTTGCCGTTAATTTGTCGACGACTGAGCAAGTATTGCATAGGGTTGGAGTCTGCGATGACCTTGGTGGTCCGAAGCAGAATGTAATGACGCAGTTTATGGACTGTGAGGACGACTACAAGAGAAAGTTTCTCTTCATGTTTGTACTTTAAGGGTGGTCTTGAAAGGTTCTTACTAACGTAGTAGAGGACGTGTTCATGATTGTCATCTCTGAGCTGGACGAGGACGCCGGCTACTGATACAGTTGATGCTGATATGTAGAGGATGTAGTCGCAATTGTAGTTAGGTGCACTAATCAAAGGTGCATTTGAAAGTGTTGTTTTGAGATCGTCAAATGATTGTTGGGAATAATCATCCCAATGAAAGGGGATGTTGTGACATAGTAAGCGAAGGAAACCATGTGCGCGTATGGCGTAATCAGGAACAAAGCGTCTGAGGAAGTTAGCTTTGCCCTGTAGACTCTGCAGTTGTCGTAAATTCCGAGGAGGTGGAATTTCGGTGATGGCTTTGACTTTGAGGGGTTCCACAGTAATGCCACTTTGGGAAACGATGAAACCGAGGAGACGTCTAGAGGTGACACAGAATACACACTTGAGAGGATTCAAGTGGATGTTATACTGACGACACCTTTGAAAAATGATTCATAGATCATCAAGATGTTGGGTGCATTTCTTGGAGAGAGCTGTGAGGTCGTCCAAGTAGGCGAGGATGATTTCAGCCAGATCGTGAAATATGTATGTCATCGCCCGCTGGAAGGTTGCGCCGGCATTTTTTAAGACGAAAGGCATGACACGATATGAGAAAGTACCCCACGGGGTAATGAATGCAGTTTTGTATTGATCGGCTGGGTGGATTTGAATTTGGTTATAGCCAGAGAATCCATCCATAAAGGAGAGAGCCTCGTGGCCAACGCAGTCGTCGATAATCTGGTCGATGAAAGGTGTTGGGAAGTTGTCTTTTGGACATGCATTATTGAGATCGCGAAAGTCTGTGAAAACGTGGATAGTGCCCTGTTTTTTGTCAACGGGTACAGGGTTGGAAACCCATGAAGTGTAAGCGATGGGATAAATAAATCCAGTCGTACGTAATTTGTCAATTTCGGCTTTGATAGCCGCGGCCTTGGAAGGGTGTAGCGATCGTTGTTTCTGGCGAACTGGTGTGATGTCAGGCCAGGTGTCGATGTGATGTTCGACAATAGATGGGTCAAGACCAGGCATCTCCGTGTATGACCAGGTGAAAATGTCCCAGTATTCCTGGAAGAGGGCTTATATGAAGCAATTTCCTGAGGAGTGCAAGCAGCTCCCATGATGATTTCTTCGACGACACTGTTTTTAATGGAAATGTTGATTTTGATGGTGGGGGAAATGTTAGCCATGTTGCCTTCTTCGAATGCATCAGGGGCAGGAATGGGATTTTTGAACCAATCGGTAGGCCCAGATGGGATAAAATCTTTGGTTTCGACCGCATACACGGGGTTTTGATTAGGAGGCATGAGGGCTTCCTATGGGACGAAGAGTGCACGATGATGTAGTATGTCCCAGGGAGAGTCTGGGATATGTAGCGCTTCCAGTATTTCCTCGTCGTTTTGGAAACGATGGGAATATAAGGGGTCATGATGAGTGATCTCAGTGCTAGTGTGATTGCCCCCTGCTGGAAAAGCAAGGGGGGGAGTACTAGCAGAGGCTGAGGGTTCGCTCAACATGAACCAAATGTTGAAGTACTGAGGGGTACCTGTGGTGGTTGGGTGGAGGGTCGCCGTATGTACAGGAGAGTTGGGGGGGTTGCGGGGTAGATCCTCAGTGACGTCATGTAAGAACCATGGAGGTGATGGGAGTGCCTCAGGCTCTGGAGAAATGACATGACGATCCTCGAGTGGTGAGGTAATGTAAATTCTCGCCTCTGTGGGTTGGTGACGCAGGGCCACTTGATGTTGCCTGTAGGCAAGGATCATGGGACATTGGTATGTAAAATGGGCTAGTGAATCGCAGAGAGAGCAAGGGCATCTCATACGTTCATTAACTGAAGTAGTGACATAGCGAATGTCAGTGATGTTTGAAGAGGACGTGGCGGGGCATGGGTTGTTCTGGAAGTTCTGGCGTACAAACGCTAACGTTTGTCGAAAATGTGGCAATGCTAGGAAATGGTGAGTGTAATGGCCATATTCTAAACATATAGCACACACAAATTTAGTCCTCAACCCTTTACTACTAGAAGGTGTGGTGGTAGTGGTACTTGCAGTAGTGACGGGTGTTTGTGGGGTGGGATTGGGAGGAATCAAATTCTGTAATTCAGGTAGGGATGGGCAATTGTTGGTTTGGTGGCCCTCTTTCTCACATAGTGCGCAAGGTGGTGGAATGTGCGGAGGAAGTGGAGCTGCGGGATCCTTCTTCTTTCTCCTGCCCCCAGCTGTAGCAGGGGGGGTAGGGAGTATGGGGGTAGTGGGGGTGGTGGGGTTGAGGACAGGAATCGTCATGGGGAGGCCTTCCTGTGGGCGAGGGACCATCTCAAGTGGATGTAAATACCACACTGGGATTGCTAACACCATATTGGGTAGTGTGAGCGTTGTGGCTACCTGGAAAGCTTCTACACCGAGTGGTGGGTAAAAGAAGGGAATTTGAGTGAGGGGTCGGGGAACTGTCTCCCAAATGGGACTAGGTCCCTGAGGGGGTGTGGATTCGTGGACTGTTGGTGTCGACGAATTCGTAGGAGGCTCTTGTGGGAGTGATGCTGCGACTGTTGAGACGTCAGGAATGACTGAAGCCTCCTGAGGGGGACAAGCATCCTCCGTGTGAGTTTTGTTAGATGTGATGACGCATACTAGATTAGGGGGAACAAGTGGAGGTGCTCCATGGTATGTCCCTAATAAGGATGGATCTTTGAAAATTCCAGGACCCATCTCTACGAGTGGGTATGTGTCATGGTTGGTGTGGATAAGAGGAAGAATGTTATCTAGATTGGCAGATGGGTTTGGCTCATAATGTGAGACTTGGGCGATGGTCACAATCTTTCCATTGTGGGGGAACATGATTATTCGAAAGACGAAAGATGCCACTTCCTTCATAGCATACATGTAGCTACGTCCGAACAAGATATTGTAATCGAGTGGGTCGTCGATAACTTCGATATCAATGAGAATGGTTTTGCCTTTGAGTTCAACGGGGACATTTTGGAAGAGCCCTTCAGGAGACGATGGTCGTCCATCATAAGCTCGTAATGTGATGGCGGAGGGTATGAGTTCTGGGGAACCTAGTTTATTCCATACTGTTTTGGACATGATGCATGTAGATGTACCCTCATTGATGATACACCGATGGACGGTGATGTTCCATATTTTTACTGGTATTTGAATAGCGACCAAGGCGGGAAGACGAGGTTCGTAGCTATCAAGTTCAAAGGTGATGAGTCGAGTATCAGCTGGGTCGACTACCCCTAAGGTAGAAAGTAGAGATTTTCATTGTGTAGGACAAGTCTGGAGGACTTCCAAGACTGACATGGCAGCTGGGGATTGTGCTAAGTCATCCACCAAGCTATAATTATGAGTTGCCTTAGCCTGTGGGTTGTGGACATTCCGGCGCAAGGGGATGCGACGAATGAATAATGGTGGTTCGGCGTTTGGGCGAGGGATCACCAATGGGGGTCCCATCGGTGTAGGGTTTGTCTCTGGAGAGATAGGAGTGGAATCAGCTGGATATTGACGATTTCGTGTTTGCAGAAGGATTTCTTCCTCACTGGTGAGGAGAATGGTACACTCTGCTGGATTGTTGGGGTTGTGGTATTGTCCCACCTGAGGTGGGGGACGCTGTGCATCCTGTTGGGTGTTTATCACGCCTTGATGTGGAATAGGATTTTGTAGCATGGCGGGAGGGGGTTGTTGCACATACTGTTGTGGTGCCTGCTGAGGGGCAGTTTGTGCAGGGGTAGGGGGAAGACCACCTGAGTCTTTCAACCATTTGAAATCAGCGATCTGGGGGAAATGGTGAGTGTAATGACTGAACTCACCACAAATGGAACAAGGGTGGATGGTTTTAACATTATTTCCCCCTTGTCATTTGTTGTTATTTCCCCCTTGGGGGTTTTGGTTCCCTTGGTTCTGGTTTCCCCCAAGGGGTTGGTGCTGTGGGGGATGATTCCCGCCTTGACCAGGATTGTTGTTATTCCTATTCTTTCCTTTCTTCCTGGTATTATTCGATGGATGAGTTGGGTTGGTTGTATTCAAGTGTTCAAAATTCTGGTATTGTTGAGCAGCGAGAAGGTTGAACAAAATTTACCCCCGCATGTGGATGTGGGGGAGCCATTGGTTGTGGAGGACCAGGAAAGTGGAATTATGGATTTTGCGGTGGTACCGATCCATAAGGTGCATAGGAAGTCGTAGTGCTTTCACTAGTACTATAAGTTGATGTTGAGGGAGTGCCACTGCTTGTGGGAATAGGTGGATGTATGGGAGGTGTCGGTGGAGTTCTACTGATGGGTGGAGGTATAGCAACAGAATATGGTTGTTGATAAGGGGGTGGGGGGTAGTAAGGAGTGCCCCCATATACCGGCGGGTATTGAGGTGTGCCATACATCGGTGGTGGTTGGGGTTGTGGACCATGGTGTGTGGTGGCACCTATTAGTCCGTCTGCTGAATGAGACATCCCAGGTTTGTCTTGGCCAAATGGCACATGTTTGGGAAGATCAGGAAGTACTGTGTATAAGTATCTTGAATGTGCGTAAATGAGGTCATATTTTTGGGCCTTGCTGATGGATTCCTCTTTAGATTGAGGGAAGGTGGAAGTGACGTCATTACCAAGTAGAGAGACAAGTGATCTAAGAAACTAGTCAAGGCATTGTTGTTTGCTGGTTTCTGCTTTACACAAACTACGTCGCCTATGCCACTCATGAATGTGGTCAGCGATGTGGGTGGATGAGGTCTGTTTGAAGTTAGACAATAGTTCTAGACCATTGTCATGGCGGATGGGTAATTGGAAAAAGGTCAAGAAGGCCTTGGCTAATGATTCAAAATTCGTATGGGACCCTGATTTTTATTCGACATACCATTTGGCTGATGGGCCGGTAAGTGTGCGTTGAAATAATCGCAGTCTGACGGAATCGTCCATGATGCTATTGGAAGAACACCATAGGTGAAAGGTCATGACATGGTTGGTGGGGTCATCCCCTGCCTTTCCTTCAAACTTTGGTATGTTTGAAGGGAGTTTGGTGGGTATTGCAGGCCATGCGGCGTTATGCAATATAGGATCATTCGTGAGTTTGGTGAGATCCGGTATGTTGAGAGAGGCCAAGTATGGCATCTGTAGTGGTGGGGGAGGGTTAGCTCCAGCCATGTTGTGTTGTGAACCTGACCCTTGATGGGGACTAGGTGGGTTGGTGCTCCCTCCTTGTGGGGAAGTGGGTCCCCCGCTTCCATGTAAAGGAGAGCGAGTGGACGGATGACCTTGGGAAGTTGATCCAAGTAATGTATAACCAAGCAAAGCTGATCCCAAGATGGTAGCACTCGCAGGAGTGTGTGAAGGAGGTACCGATGAACGGGTACGACCAGATATTCCCCCTAAGATAGGAGGGAGGTTGAGTAAGCATCGTGAACGATGGGGGTTATGTGGTTCCCCTATGATGTCGAGCTAGTTGTGTGAATGTGTGCAACAAGTGGTGAGAGAAATATAGAAACCAAAAGCCTTTGCGTTGAATGTTTACACAATATATATTAATCAGATGTGCATCATACATAAACTGATAAAGAAGCATATATATGGGTAAGTGGGTTTTGTTCCGCGTGGGGGAATTAAAAGAAAGCAAATGCTCGTGTCCTAGAAGACGTAACGTCCTTCCTCTCAAATAGCATTGGACCTTCCAATAGTACTCAACAGTGGGGTCTGAAGCCACCGGAAGAGATACTAGTGAAGGATGAAGTAATTGGTTATAATGAGGGGTAGAGGGGGCATATCCCGAAAGAGCTGGCGATACTTCCCAATAGCCACAAAAAATCCAATCAAGGTGCGATTGCAGCCCACAATCGCCACCTGGGTAGATGTCCTAAAGTTGGTCACTAGGTACCTCGGTCCAAGTGCGGCATTTAGATTTTCGGCCTAAGAAATGGGTCACGGGCTGGATCCCGTCCAAGAGGTGGGTGCCTCAATGGGGGACGCACAGAACAATCGGACCTCGGCCTTCGACCCTTCACGGGTATCTCCCTGCCTTATGGTGATTGGAACACTGGACTTGGAGGATTTGAAGTTTCCTATTTGTCAACTTCTATGTTTGAGAATGTGAGAACCAGATAACGAGGAGTTTTTTGGATGCCTATCCCCGAAATCCTACCTAGACTAAAAACTTCTTTTGGCACCTCCTGTGGAGGAAAACTTAGTGATTTTTTTAGAGAGTTTTTAGATGAAGTTGTTTTGTGAGGCTGGGGGTGAAAACCAACCTCATTTGATTAACAGTGGGAGTGGATAGTCCTGTCAAGAAAAGATGGGGTGTTTTCAGAATCCCTTTGGAGGAAACCTACTTAGACCTCCACGTTTCGAGAAGAGGCTATGTGAGTGAAGAAGTGACTTTTGTGTGTGAGTGAAAGTGTACCAAGTTTTAGTT
>ML777849.1:461556-481011 GCA_009831015.1 Picea engelmannii | reverse complement strand
ATCCTTTAACTCCCTATGTGTGAGTTAATCTAGAAAAAGCATGAAACTATCCTAGATTGAACATGTGGGCATGTGTGGGCCCGTTACAAAACTTTAAACTCTCCTAGTTTTTTGATCTAAGAAAGAAGAAATTCAAACACTATTCTAGCTTTGTTGACATGTGGGCATGTATGGGCCCATTACAATAATGTGTTTGAAAAATTAAGCTAAGAGGGGTCCCGAAAGGGTCGTTGTCCTCTCCTAAAAGTTTTGAAATTTTGTTAAGGGAGATGAGATTGTTTTCACAATCTCTTTCTGATTCTCAAGATCGCTTGATTGCGCAAGAGAAGAGAATACTCAAGGATTTCTACTCCAACTTCGAGTCCCGAATGTGATTTAGATGTGATTAAAATTGATGTGTTCCTTAGATTATAAATCAAATCAAGCCATCCATGTGGCAAAAAGAAAAATAAGGGAAAATGATTTTTATCCACCTAAGTGCTTATGTTTGTTTGACTATCCCCTTTATAAGTTGAGGGGTCTAAGTGGTGCAATATTTAGAGCATGCATAACATCATTCTTGAGAAGGAAAATGACTTTCCCCACATCCAAAAACCTTACAATGTGAAATTTAGTTCAGATACGCGGCCTCCAGTGTAGACAGAGGCGCATATGGCGCATGTGCACTGAAAGTATTGATAACTAAAGCGCATGCACGCAGAGAGAACGTTTTGCAGGCGCATGCACGCAAGACACGCGTCTGTGGAGTGAAATACCCGTGTTCCTGTGACAAATGACTGAGAAAGAAAATCCGGATGGATTTCTCGCAATTCTCTTGCAAATTGACTGGTTCGCAGGTCGGCGAAGGCCGGTTTGTGTCCCTGCAAGTTAATAAAACCAAAAGGAAAGCAAAATAAACCCAAATGAGGGAGGAATTGATACCTAACTCCCCAGCGGAGTCGCCATTCTGTTCACACCCAATTCGTCACCTAGTGAGCAAATCGAGGGTGCTTACATGCCCTATTGGGTCTTGCAGAGCATGACAGCTGTGGAGGAAAGGGTTAGAGGAAACAAAGAAAAATACAAGCAATATTTAAACAAAAACAAACTAAAACTGTGAACATATGGATAAATAAACAATAAACACAAAAATACACCGATATCACCAATGGTTTTGAGCTGATCAATTGATGAAACTAGAGCACGATGAAGGAAGGGAACTATGGTTCCTTCTTCCCCCAAAGGAAGGCTCTTGAGGCCCTCACAAACTTGCTTTCATTACAATGCGAAGAAATGGGACTGATGGTGAAAGAACTCCCAGCACATCCACTCAATGGATAGGCGAATGGCTCTATGAGATGTTGCCAATGTGTTATCGTCAAAGAATGAGCCCTTGACAATCTTAGCAGCATAACAATACCTGGTATTCCTTGTGAAAACAATGTTCCTTCATGGATTTTTATAGAAGATCATCGGGCGATTATGTAACCTCTTCAAAGTGTGAAAAGGGGCTCTTTAGGGCTTCATTAGGTCATTAACCCGCCTACCCTGTGGATTCATCTCGGATTTGGGAGTCAAATCAGATTGGGAGCTGGTCCGAAAGTGGTTGGGAGGCCGTCCAATTCAATAAATGCGTCGTATTAGCAGGTGCGCGGGTTTTTGCGTTGACAGCCGCACATCGTGCACGCATGCGCGCATCATACGTTCTTGTCCTGCGCATGTGCGCGCACACCAAACTATTGTAAAGCGCCCTTCAATTTTTGGTTACTTTGTATAGTTTTTGACCCTTCTGGAATGATGTGAAATTAATTCAATGCCATGAATGACTTCATTGCTGTTTTGACGATGCGGAGTTCTTGTCGCCATGTGCGAACAAAATTTCGGTGATAACAGAAAGGACAACTGATATCCACCTTGGAGGTGACCATAACCCCTTGACAGACTCATAATATTTGAAATAAACTTGAAAGGAAAACAAACCAATCAAACAACCCAAAATCCCCTAAAAAATTCTAGAGGCTTTCCCCAACATGGGTGCCAGTTCTACTCACGGGAAAACCCCCCCTTTAACTACAACAGGGTTCAATATGTAGACGACGAGAATGACTGTCTAAAATCCTATCTATTTTACTCTACCCCAAACATACCAAAACTAATGTAAAGAAAGAAAATAAGAGAAGAGATTTGGTAACTATACCTTTGATCCCACGTCTGGTTATGATATCCTCAAGATTGGTGGTTCCAATGACTGCACATCTCCTCCCAAGGTTGACCTGCATCCAAAGATAGGAAAACAAGGACTACAATCATTTTATTCTAATCATGAGTTAGGGTTAGATATTAAATGCTAAGTATAGATCAATGAAAATACACAAAACATCATCATTTGTGACAGGATAATGTGATTCTTTTATTCATCATACAAAGATTACAATTTACAATCTTTGTCGGCCATCGTTCCATGAACCTGGTTGAGGATCCTATTTACCATGCTCCAAGTGCACCTTGAATTGACTTCTTCTCTCAACCCTTTGATCACCAATGGAAGGGAATGGGTTGAATGGAGGAAGAAGGGGATGATGAGGGAATGCTTAGGAAATATCTCACAAAAGGCAACAAAATATTGGGCAAGTAGGGGTGTAACACACCTGACCCCTGAGTATCTTTCCTAGGGATGGGGCATCAAAATTTCCCTCTGTTGGAAAACCAAGAGGGGGGGGGGCAGGGGAATCAGTTGTCCCTGTGCTTAAACAATTATACCCATTTTAAACTCTTCACATAACACCCAATCATGATCACAATGATATAGGGAAGTAAGCACTAGAAAATTAAACATCAATCACACACATGAAATACATCGAGACATATATTTCCTGAGGAAACCCATACAGGGAAAAACCTCTTCTTCTTGATATGATAAGTAATCTTTATTTTCTTTACATTATAATTCTTGTGAGCACCAACTCATTGTGAGGCTACCACCTCTGTCTTGCAAATTGAAACTTGCTGAGAGCACTAACTCTCTGGTTTATCTATCAACCACTGGAAGGAAGAACCAACTCCCTGAGTGTTCCAGCACCAACTTCCAGTCACATAGGCACCAACCTGTATAAAAGAGAATATTAGTTCTCCCTTGCACCACCCTGCCACCCTGGTTTTTCTGGATGTAACCAAATCGAAGCTACAACTCCATGTTCTTCAAGCACCCACTTGAAACTCTGAAGACTCCAATCCTCCCAAGAACCTCCCAACCACCCTGAAATATAAAAAATTAGTTACTAAAACTTATTACAGTGATACAGTTTTTATCTATAACTTACCAGTCTCATCATTGTACTACTGCACTGATATTCTCTTCCTGCATCAATGTCTTCCTTCTCACATTCTTCTTTGAGATTTTTGTTCTTCTGCTCTGTCTCTGGCACACACACCTCGACCACCTCTTTATTTATCAGACATGCATGTCTATTCTATGAGCTAGGCCTCTTCTCTCTCCTTCAACTGCTGCACACAGTATGCTTTTACCCACATAAATCACTCTCAACAACAACAACTTCCTCTTCTCTGTTTTGCATATATTTATGATCCCAAGTCCTCTGCTAGATCATCCAACTAACTCTTCATCCCCTCCGGAAATTACACTGAGTCTGTTATTCATTCATGGCCATTATGTCGAGACTCTTTGGCTTCTCTAGAAGATAAAGTCTTCGACACCTTTCCATCTATCAATCATCTCTATGATGAGTCTTTATACCATTGATAGATACCTTGAGACTCTTCAGCTTCTCTGGAAGTTATGTTGCTCATGAGATCATCATCAATGCCCATTATGCTGAGATTCCTTAGCCTCTCTGGCAGTCGAGACTCTTCATCTTATTTGTCGATCACCCTGAAGCCTCTTCAAATTCTCTATGTAGAAACAATCAGTGGTTTCTGGTAGTTCCCCAGAGATCCTCCGCGTGCTCATGCTTTTAGCGACTTTTTCCCTTTCTGTGAAAAATTGCACAGTGGGAGCTAGCTCTTATGGCTAAGCCCCTTCCTTTCACATGACCATCGGTGGTGACCAAGAACCTAACAAATAGTCATTTCACGATTTCACATTTCAGGTGATCAACTATGAGTCACCTTGGTTTTCCCGATTCATGAAACTCTGAAATGGAGCCTAGCACCGCTATATCCTTCCCTTCTCTTCTATTGATGTGACCACTTTCTATGACCATAGGCCTACGCCAACAGGCACTTCACGATTTCTCACTTCGGGAAATTGCGAGCTTTGTGAATTCGCTCACCTATCTTCTCCAAATTCTCGATCCCCGAATCGAAAAAATTCTCGAGACCAAATCGACTGTCCTCGATTCCCTTGCAATCAGCGACTCAAATTGACTTCCTGACTTCACATTTTGTGACTTTGTAAAGAAGCTTCCTCTGTGCTCCAAATTCCTGAACTCCTGATATCCATGGGTGCCAAATCGATGGCTCATGCTCCTTAGTGATCCAATGGTCCAGATCTCACTTTTGCGAATTATGACTTTGTTCTTCATCATACCAGATCAATAGTCCAAAATTCTTCGTCGATCAATGACTCTGATCAAATTGTGATTTTGTGTTTTGCGTCTCGTCACCCTAGACAATCAATGGTCCAGATCTCTCCTCAATCTGACGACTCAGATCATGTCATGATTTTTCATTTTGCGACTTTGGAGGTTAGAGCACCTCCTTCCTTTGACCCTTTAGTCAGCAAAATGTTGATCTCTCACCACGTGTCCTTGCTGACATAGTCTGACACCTGTGTCTTATTGACGTGTTCTACCACATTCACCTCCTGGATATGATGGCCTAGGTTAGTCCTCTATCCAACAGCTCATATCATATCACGATTTTTCATTTTTCGACTTTGGAAAATAGCTTTCTCTATGGTGTAGATTCCCGAAATTGCGAAACTCCGCATCTGCTACGATGTGTCCTATGGATTTAACAGTTCCCCTGCTTTCTATACTTTGTAATCCCACTTAACCTTGCACTTAAAGGTCATGCACATTATTTTGGATCCAACGACGGTCAGTCCTTGTGATCAGATCAACGGTTGATATATGATCTCCTCATCTGTGCTTCCTCTGGTCACTGGACTCTGATCTAACGACCCAGAGAGATGCTCGATCCATGATGGACAACCCACATTGCTCCTCCTCCTGAGCTTCATTCCTCCCTACTTGGAATAATTTCTAAGTGCCAAAGGCCTCGACCTTTGAACCTTCTATGATTCCTGATGATTTGGACCTCATCTGCACTTATATAATGCACAAAGTGCTATCTCTTCTAAGATTTCTCTTATGTGTTTTCATTGTTTTGTTTTCCATGAACACTTTGCCTGTAACCCTGTCAATATCGCTCTGCCAATATCACTGTTGTTCTTGTGCCAATGACGTATACTCTAATATTGACATCAATGACAAGAACACTCAACCTGTGAAGATGCCAACACCCTCTCCTTAACATCTCAAATCCTTTGTCCGAGGTCTTTATCCTCTTCCACTTACCCGTAAGATTCTATTGACTATTACCAAGCTCAAATTTGAGCTTTGGGTTGCAAGTTATGGCTTCCCAAATTTCTTTGGGTGTTCATTGGTTGAGGGCCACATGGAATCCATGTGAATCCACCTCACATGTATTGTCCCCAAGTTCCTTCATCCACGGTGGAATTCCATCCATCGCCCGTTCCGATGAATGGACTCAAACTTCGTCTAACACACAGGCATCTAACATGTAGGCCAAAAATTCGAAACTTTAGTGTTTCAACACTTCATCGCTGAACACCTCCTTACTATCTACACACGATACCTTTCAGAGTCCCTAACTCCCGAATTCCCCTAAGATTTCCACGTGGTTTTAACCTTCCTGCATTTTGGGTCCCTTTATTTCGCTACACCCCAAATCCTTCGGAGCCTCGAATTCCTGGACTCCCATAGTTTCGGTCACTTCACCAACCACTTTGGCTAGGCAGGAATGTACCATGGGCTGACACGTAGAAAGGACAGGGGTGACAAATTTCACGTTCCAATAGGAATATAGGGTCTATGAAAAGAACATATTTGACTAACATGTGGCACCTCGATCGTGGGTCCACATCATCCTGGTGACATTGAATTGGCATGTCACACTAGACTGACAACCTTCTAACAACCCTCAAATATTATGGTTGTGATTCGGCCACCTGGATCAATAGATCCACGACTAATGTTGCCTCGCGATTTCAACCTTTGGGACTTTTGCGATGAAAAATCATCTTTTCTCCCGAGGTTGGTCAGCATCGAGTTGACCACAACCCAGATCCGATGATTAGGAAAAGTCTCGAAGCATCCTCGAATCAACAACTCTTGCTACTTTGGGATTCAGAGATGTTGGTGAGTTCTTTTTTTGGTGTGATGTTAGTGTTGTCATTGATTTCAACTAAGAATGGTGAGAAGGAAAGAAGGAATGGCAAGACAAAGGTTTGAAATAAACTACATTGTGGATGATATATATATGGCACACATTCATATCGGTGCATGGAAATAAATTAAATTTTACAAAAGAGAGTGGGGGTTATCTCCAAAGTACCGAAACATGAATTCCCAATGAGATTTGGACCATTGGATTGAGGAATGTCATGGGTCGTTGATCAGACAAGAGCTAAAACGTGAAGTCGTGAAGTCCCAATTCAAGAAGGAGAGATCTGGACCATTGGATCGAGGAAGGTCATGGACTGTTGACCTGGAATAGAGAAGTTCGGAGTTCACAAGTTCATATATTAGAGAAAGGAGGAGAGATAACTTGTGAGTTCACAAAACGCGAAGTCCATAAGTTCTTGGCCCCAAGTCATAGCGAAGTTCACATCAATAGAGAATAAGGGAAGGAGCTAGCATTGCTAAGCTCTACTTCAGAGATTTGGAGTTGGGAGAGTTGGGATAAATCACAGTAGAATATACGAAGCGTGAAGTTTCGAAGCACATTTTTGATTGGTGATTGGTAATAGCTAGTGGTCATGTGGATAGGAACATTGCGCCTGGTGCTTGTTCACGTGGGTAAAGTTCATGAGGACCTGTGGATCAAAAATCCTCTGCGTGTATAATCCAATGTCGTAGATTAAATAGACAATCTGATCGAAGGGTTGTTGTTTCACTTCATGATTTCTTGATCAGTTACGATTGTTGATTTCACTACCAAGAACGAGTCTTCCTATGGGCAGTGGAATCCATCTCTGGCTGGAATCGATTCACACAGTTAGAGAAAATAAAATCATATCTATGATATTTAGATAAGGAAATAATGAGTTATATGAATTGAATCATTGTTCTTGGGCGTTAGATATTCGTAGTGTAACGGATTATGAGAAAAAGGATAAAATAAAAATGTTGTGATAGGGTGAATTTGGTTGTTTTCTCTGTAAAATGAGTTGAACTGTATGTAATGAAAATAACTGTATAAACAAAATGAGAGCAAATTCAGAGATGAAGAACATAAGCGGGACGAAGAATAAATGGTGAAAAGAGAAGAATGTACAAGAACCTAAGAGCATTAGAATAATTGAGAAAGATCATATGGCAAGAGACACCAGGTGAAGCTAAGTATGAACAGATAGAAGCAGAGGGGTACTGCAAAACATAAAAGAGAAAACAAGTGGAGCCAAGCATGAACAGACAAAAGCATAGAAAAATTGTAGAAAAGAGAAGAAATGGTAAGCATTGACATATTTATTTTGTTGTAATATATTATTCAAGAAAATATCTATAATCAGGGTGGTAGGGTGGTGCTAGGGAGGACTGTGGTCCTCTGTTATTCAAGTTGGTGCTTGAATACTGGGAGTTGTATATTCCATCTAGCTGTGGCAAGAAAAAAAGGTGGCATGGTGGTGCTAGGGAAAACTAAGAGTTTTATGTGTGCATGTTGGTGATTGTATAAGTGGAAGTAAGTGCTTCCATCCAGTTGGTGTTGGAGATCATAAGGAGAAAATATGATTCTTTCTAGTGGGTGCTAGAGAAACTTGAGGGTTGGTGCTTTCTATAAGTTGCAAGTTGTTAAAGAAGAGGTTGTAGCCTCATTTTTATTTGGTGCTAAAAGATATATGATGTACATGACATAAAATAATGCCTATCATTCTAAGAAGAAGAGGTTTTCTCCCTTTATGGGTTTCCTCAAGAATATTTGTCTCTGTGTATATCATGTGTGTTATTGATGTTTATTATTTATAATGTTTGTGTCTTGCATAATCTTGATGATCACTTGGAGAAGATTAATAATATTTTAATAGGCATAAGATTGTTTAAGCACAGTAACAACTGATTCACCCCCCCCTCTCAGTTGTCTTAGTAATATCAACAATTGGTATAAGAGAAGGTTACATTTATTTAAAGGTAGATCTTTAAGCTTAAACATGACAAGTCATGAAGGGACTTCAACCAATAAGCCTCCTCTGTTTGATGGAAAAAAAAATTATTTCTGGAAAGATAGAATAATAACATACATTATGGCCTTAGGTGTTGATGTTTGGGATGTAGTAGAGTCTGGATATACAAAACCTATTGTGCTATCTTCAAAAGATGATAATCTAGAATTTAGTTTCAATGCAAAGGAAATGAATTCTATCTTGAGTGGGCTTGATGAAGCTAAGTTTGTAAAGGTGATTCATCTTGAATTTGCCAAAGAGATGTGGGATAAACTTATTAACAGTTATGAAGGAAATGAGAAAGTAAAAGGTGCCAAACTTCATACATATAGATTGAAATTTGAACAACTAAAGATGAATGATGATGAAACAATTAGTAAATATTTTTTAATAATTGAGGATCTTGTGAATGCCATGAATGGTCTTGGTGAGAAGATTGAAGACACACGTTTAGTTCAAAATATTTTAAGATCTCTTCCTCATAGATTTAATCCAAACATTTTTGCAATAGAAGAACTGAATGATCTTAAAATTCTTCCTATTGATCAACTCCTAAGAACTCTAACTGCTTGTGAAATGAGGATTAGTAAAGATAAATCCACCACTAGAGAAGATCTTTTAAAATAGACAAGAATACAGATTCAGAATTAGATGAGATTGAGGCTAAATTTGTGAGAAGGCTAAAGAAAGGATCAGGCAAATACCAAGGCAAGCTTCCATTTAAATGTTTCAATTGTGGTAACATAGGGAATTTTTCATCTAAGTGTCCTCACAAAGAAAAGACCAGAACTCTGATGATGAAAAGAAATACAAATTTAAGAAATATAGTAAAAATAAAGGTTTGTGTGCAAATAATGATGACTCCTCAGAAGACATAGATAGCAATTCATCTTGTGAAGATAAAGTGAATGATTTTATTCTTATGGACATAAGAGACCTTGATGATGAATACCAAGGAAGTGACATGAATGAAGAAGAATCTTTGGTTGATATGGAAGGTGAACTAATCAATGCTTTAGAAGAGATTGACAGGCTCATACTTAAGAAGAGAAAAAAAATAAAAATTGATGCAGTTTGAAAAGAATGGTAAAGAACCAAGTGAAGATTTTGTTTTGCTAAAATTAGAATTAGAAGAAGAAAAGAAAATAAAAGATATTCTAAAATAAAAATTAGCAGAGAAGAAGGTGAGATGTGAAGCTCTGGAAGAAGAAGTAGTGAAAACTAGAAAAGCGTTGGAGAATTTTCAAGCCTTGTATCACCAAAATCTGTCAAGTATCAAAGCCTCAGAAGAACTGAATAACATATTGAGTAAAAAAAAATCTCCATTGATAAAAATTGGTCTAGGTTATGAAATTGGTTCAAGTAGTAGTTAGTCAAAAAAGAAAGAAACTACCAAGATGATCAAATTTCAAGTCAACAGACAATCAGATTATGATCATACTCTACAAACAAAAGTTAATAAAGATGAGTTGAATCATGAATAGGAACAAAGACAAAAATAGATAAAGCAACCAATTTCAAAAGGAAGTTCAATATTCAGGTATCAAAATTTGTTCTATGGTTATTGTTATTATTGTTCTAATTTTGGTCATAAATCTACAAATTGTGGAATTAAATTTAGAAGTATGCAACTAAGGAGGTCATAGAATGAAAAATGGTTGAAACATAGAACTAAAAATTCAGTGAGTAGACAACATTGTAACAATTATTTTGATCCATTGTATAATGAGACTGAATGTTACATTTGTCATAATTTTGGTCAAAAAACCTTAGATTGTCATTTGAAGAATTACAAAGTTGAGCCAGATTTAAATCCCTCTGCTGAAAATGTCATGTTTTGGAAGAAGAAAGAATATGACAAGTGTGGATTAGTTTTGTCAACTCAAAGACAAAAGAACCCCTGGTATATTGACAGTGGATCTTCCAAACATATGACTAGAGACAAAAGTAAGTTTTTGTCTCTAAGTGAAAGAAAATCAGGGAATGTAAGTTTTTTAAATGATGCACTAGGAAAAATTAAAGGTAAAGGAATGGTAAGTCTAAGTAATGGCAAAGGGAAAGCTCAAGATGTGTTGTTTGTATATGGTCTGAAACATAATCTGCTTAGTGTCAATCAAGTTTGTGACAAAGGATGTAAAGTTGTTTTCACATCTAAAGATTGTAGAATACAATCTATGAATTCGGGACAGTTGATTGCAAAAGGCATAAGAACATAAAACAATGTCTATGTTTTGAAAGAAGAAAAAGAAGAATGTCACTTAAGAAAGTATGATGAAAGTTGGCTATGGAATAGGAGACTTGGACACCTAAATTTGAATCATCTAATCAAACTTAGAAACAATGGGGCAGTAAAAGATTATCCAAAGATATCAAAGCCATATGATTCTGTATGTAAACCGTGCCAAATAAGAAATCTTACTCAGACACAATTTAAATCTAATAACTTTTCATCAACAGAGAAACCTCTTCAGTTAGTACATATGGATTTATGTGGACCATCAAGGAAGGAAGGTACAGGAAAAGAAAATTATTTCATGTTGATTATTGATGATTATTCTAGACTCAGGTGGGTTGCCATTCTGAAAGAAAAATATGAAGCATTTGAAAAATTCAAAGTGTTTAAGGATCTAACTGAGAATCAAACAGGAAAATGATTGAAGGTGGTAAGGTCTGATAGAGGAGGAGAGTTTAGTTTAGGGGACTTCAAAGAGTTTTGTGATAAACATGGGATAAAAAGAGAGTATACTATTCCAAGGACTCCAAAACAAAATGGAGTAGTTGAGAGGAAGAATAGATCAGTTCAATAGATGGAAAGATCAATGATGAATGAAAGGAATATGGCTCAAACATATTGGGTATAAGTAATTCATATAGTTGTACATATTCTTAACAAATATCATCTTAGGCCACAAAGTGACAAGACTCCTTATTAACTATGGTTTGGAAGACCTGCTTCAATCAAGCATTTTAAAGTCTTTGGGATTAAGTGTTATATCAAGAATAATGATGAAAATATTGGCAAATATGATGAAAGGGATGATGAAGTTATATTCATAGGGTATGCTACAAAAAATAAAGGATACAGATGCTATAATAAGAGGCTGCATAAATTGGTTGATTGTATTGACATAAAATTTGATGAAGAAATCTCGGTACAAGATATAAGCAGTGTTGAATCAACAACAAAGGATATAGTTGAAGTTGAAGATGAACAATTCCAAGAATCATAAAGATAAGACTCTGAGTCACATGAATATACAAATACTCAGACAGACTCAAATCAACAGACAGAAAAAAACCACCTCTCATAATTTTTAGAAAGAATCATCCTGAAAAACAAATAATTGGTGATATGAATAAAGGAATTCAGACAAGAAGGAAATTGATTAAAGACTCAGAACAATCTCATATTTCTTTCCTATCTATGATTGAACCCAAAATTTTTGATGAATCCAACAAGCATGACGATTGGATTAGATCTATGAATGAATAGCTTGATCATATTGAGAAGAACAATACTTGGGAGTTTGTTCCTAGACCTGCATATAAAAATGTAATAGGCTCCAAATGGGTGTTTAATAATAAAATGAATGAACAAGGAAAAATTGTTAGGAATAATGCCAGATTGGTCTGTAAGGGGTATGCACAAGTTGAAGGACAATATTTTGATTAATCCTTTGCACCAGTGGCAAGATTGGAAGCCATAAGAATGTTTCTTGTCTATGCATGCCATAATAACTTTAAAGTATATCAGATGGATGTTAATTCAACATTTATTAATGGAGACCTAAAAGAAGAAGTATATATGGAACAACCTGAAGGATTTTCATTGACAGATAATCCTGACTATGTATGTAAGTTGAAAAAGGAATTATATGGAATGAAACATGCACCATGAGCCTAGTATTATAGTCTGGAAAAATATTTACAGAACAAAGGGTTCAAGAAAGGTATTGTTGATAGTAATCTATACATTAAGTCTGAAGGTGATGATTTATTAGTTGTTTTGCTTTATGTAGATGACATTATTTTTGTATGTACTAATGACCATTATGTTCAGTGGTTTTCTAATTCTATGCAAACTGAGTTTGAGATGTCCATGATAGGAGAATTGTCATATTTTCTTGGTTTTCAAATCAATCAGAGTTCTGCAAGGTTATTTATCTCTCAAGAAAAGTATTTGAAAGAGATGTTGAAGAAATTTAAGATGGAATAATCCTCTCTTGTTAGTACACCTATGGTGGTTGGTTGCAAGCTCAGTAAAGATGATATTTCACCTGATGTTGATCAAAGAACATATTGATCAATGATAGGCAGTCTTATGTACATCACAACATCTCGTCCTGATATAATGCAAGATGTTGGAATGGTAGTTTGTTGTCAGTCTTATCCTAAACAAATTCATTTATCAGTTTTCAAGAGGATATTAAAATATTTGAAGGGTACAATGAATTATGGTCTTTGGTATCCTAGAAACTAGAATTTTCAATTAACTGCATATTCAGATGTTGATTGGGAAAGTTGTTTGGATGAGAGAAAGAGAACCAGTGGAGGTGCATTTTTCCTAGGTGATTCATTAGTAGCATGGCTTAGTAAGAAGAAGGGATCTATTTAATTATCAACTACAGAGGAAGACTACATTGCTGCTACTACTTGTTTCACTCAAATTCTATGGATGATACAAACTCTTGCATATTTGAAGGTATCTTATACTGATCCAATTCCACTTCATTCTGATAACACCAATGCCATTAGTGTATCCAAGAATAATGTTCTTCATTCAAATACTAATCATATACCAATAAAATATCATTTTCTCAAAGAGTAGGTTACAAACAAAGTTGTTCAGTTGAATTATATTCCTTCCACAAAGTAGATAGTTGATATCTTTACTAAACCATTAGCAAAGACACCATTTGAATACCTTCATCAGAAGTTGGTGGCCATATATTCTTTCATATAATGTGTTCACCTTGTCAGAGGGAGTACTTATTGATTATATGTTGTATTTTTGGTGAATATTGTTCTGGTTTTTCCATTCATATTTGAAGGGGGAGTGTGTTTCCTTTGTCATCGATGTCAAATGGCGAGAAATATATTGTTGTGAAAATGTCGAATTGCCAGAATGCGGAATGTTGCCATCAATGTCAAAGGGGGATATTTTTGGCGAGTTCTTTGTTTAGTGTGTTGTCGGTGTTGTCATTGATGTCAACTGAGAATGGTGAGAAGGAAATAAGGAATCGTGAGACAAACGTTTGAAAGAAACTACATCGTGGATGATAGATCTATGGCGTACGTTCATATCAGTGCATGAAAATAAACGAAAGTTAACAAAAGAGAGCGGGGGCCATTTCCAAAGTACCGAAACATGAAGTGTCGATGAGATTTGGACCATTGGATCGAGGAATGTCGTGGGCCATAGATTGGACAAGAGCCGAAATGTGAAGTCGTGAAGTCCCGATTCGTGAAGGAGAGATCTCGACCATTGGATCGAGGAAGGTCATGGATCGTTGATCTGGCATGATGAAGTTAGGATTTTAGACATCGGAGAAAGGAGGAGAGATAACTTGCGAGTTCCCAAAACATGAAGTCTTGAAGTGCTTGGCCCTAAGTCATAGCCAAGGTCACATCAGTGGAGAATAATTGAAGGAGCTTGCATTGCTAGGATCTACTTCAGAGATCGGGAGTTGGGAGAGTCGGGATAACTAATAGAAAAATATCTGAAGTGCAAAGTTTCGAAGGGCCTTTTTGATTGGTGATTGGTTACAGCCAATGGTCATGTGGAGAGGAACGTTTCTCCCGGTGCTTGTTCGCGTGGGTAACATTTGCAAGGACATGTGGATAAAAAATCCTCTGCATGTATAATCCAACGACATAGATTAAATAGACAATTTGATCAAAAGGTTGTTGTTTCACTTTGTTATTTCTTGATCAATTACGATTCAGTTTAACGAACTCAATAATTGTTCTTGGGCGTTAGAGATTCGTAGTGTAATGAATTATGAGAAAAAGAATAAAAGAAAAATGTTGTGATAGAGTGAAGTTGGTTGTTTTCTCTGTAAAATGAGTTGAACCGTATGTAATGAAAATAACTGTATGAACAGAATGAGAGAAAATTTAGATATGAAGAACAGAAGCGAGACAAAGAAGAAATGGTGAAAAGAGGAGAATGTACAAGAACCTAAGAGCATGAGAAGAATTTAGAAAGAGCAGATGGAAAGAGACACCAAGTGAATCTAAGTATGAACAGATAGAAGCAAAGCGGTACTGCAAAACAAAAAAGAGACAAGTGGAGCCAAGTATGAACAGACAGAAGGAAAGCATAATTGCACAAAAGAGAAGAAATGGTAAGCATTGACATATATGTATTGTTGTAAGGTATTATTCAAGAAAATATCTATAATCAGGGTGGTAGGGTGGTGCTAGGGAGGATTGTGGTCCTTTGTTATTCAATTTGGTGCTTGAATACTAGGAGTTGTAGCTTTCATCTAGTTGTGGCTAGAAAACAGGGTGGCAGGGTGGTGCTAGAAAAAACTAATATTTTTCTGTGTGCAAGTTGGTGCTTGTATAAGTGGAAATAGGTTCTTCCATCCAGTTGGTGCTAGAGATAATAAGGATCAAATATGATTCTTTCTAGTGGGTTCTAGAGAAACTTGAGGGTTGGTTCTCTCTACAAGTTGCAGCTTGTTAAATAAGAGGTTGTAGCCTCATTTTGAGTTGGTGCTCAAAGATAGATGATGTATAGAACATAAAAGATTGCCTATCATTCTAAGAAGAAGAGGTTTTGTCCCTTTATGGGTTTCCTCATGAATATATGTCTGTGTGTATATCATATGTGTGATTGATGTTTATTATTTATGTTGTTCATGTCTTGCATAATCTTGATGATCACTTGGAGAAGATTAATAATATTTTAATAGGCATAAGATTGCTTAAGCACAATAACAACCGATTCACCCCCCCCTCTCAGTTGTCTTAGTAATATCAACAAGAGATTCTCAACACACCACACCTCAAATTCACTAAAGTGCTCAGTCTCCGAACTAAAGGATCTAGCGCCACAGGTCCCCTATATATTGACAGTTGAGAGGGATCCCAAAGAATTCGAGGATCAATGGTCCTCATTACTTTGTGACTTCGGCCTTCGCGGAGTTTGGCATTACAACACCCTGTTCTCTTGAAGTGGTCAATTTTGGGTTGACTTCATCGTGAATCCTATGGCTAGAAAAGAACTTGAAGTGTCCCTAGATCGAAAGTTCTACTCACTTCGTAGCTTCGGCCTTTGGGGTTTTTCACTTTACTTCCACTTGATTCTCCTGAAGCAAGACTTTTCCAAAGTACCATGTGTAGGATCAGACAGTAGGTGGGGCTCCTGACAATATTCTCCAAATATATGGTTGTCCTTTACTTCGTAACTTCATCATTCAGGGATTTTGATTCTATAGCATCTCTATTCTCCCGAAGTAGAACTTCTCTGAAGTCCTCTTTGTGTAGATCCAACAGCTAAGGAAATCCCCAAACATTATCGATGGGTGGCTCATGCTACTTCGCAATGGGGAGTTGGATCCCAGTTTATTTAGTAAGATAAGTTCCTCTAACAACTAGGGAAACCGCACAACGTTAGTTGACCTTATAGGTAACCGTGACTCTCAGTCACCTTCGGCCGGTTTGTGACTATTTGGGCCAACAATGCTTCAAAGTCTCAGACTTTCGAAGTTCTGAATCCAAAATGAATTAACTCCCATAGGCTTAGCATAGGGCTGCTAGGTGTTGGTCACATGGGTCCTTATAAACTATCACGAGTTAAACACCTATTCCTCATCATGAACTTGCTAAGGACTTGGGCATGGTGTCCAGGTTTCTCAGTAAGGAATCTGAAGGAAATATCCTCTTCAAACGGACATGGTCATATTGATGCAAGGATTTCTATCCTAGCCCTCCTACAGGGTTACGTCCCAAAGAAGTCTTGAAGGCTAAACCAAGGCATATAGACGATCAATCAGAAACATAAGTGCACAAGAAGTTAAATTCATACACATAACTTAATCATTCAATAGAGACACCATTCTTAGATGTATAAATACATACAGTTATTCATTACTCCATTTCAAATTACAAAATATGGAAATACTTATCAGAACCAGGAATCATGATGCAACTGCTGAAAGGGGTGCCTGTTTCCACCCAACCATAGGCTCAGTCACTCCTAATGGATTTACCACTGGCCACCCCCAAGCTAGACCACGATGCTCTGAGAGAGAATTCTGTCTTTCGGCTCAACAACAGTCTGTTGGTTGTGGAGCCTGATTATCTTCCTGATTCAGAGGTCTTTTACTTTCAGTCATGTTTATACCCCATGAAGTATTTACACCCCATAAGTATGTATACTCTTCCACATGGGAGAGTGAAGAGGGGGGGTACCCCCTCTGCGGGGTCCGGTGGGGCTATCCCCTCGGCTCGGGGGTCTGGGGGCAACAGGCCCCCAATGGAGGTTCGAGGACGAAGCCCCTGAAGGAAAAATTTCCTTCTAAATGTGTATTGTAATTTCATTGTAAATATGGATCGTTCATTATAAGGTCACATATCTAACGATAGAGATTATGTTAGGGTTTTTTTTTCCATAGAAGGAAACCCTCTTTTCCGAGGGAAATGTATTGCGGCTATGGTTGATGGAAAATATTGTATTCTGAGGTAGGATACCGTGAGAGAAATAAGAGGAAGTTACAGCGGGTTTGTCGTAGGTTGTGTCTCTTCATATGCTGGATAATAATAAAGAAAGGACCTGGCTATTTCTCTGGTGGACGTAGCCCACACTGGGTGAACCACGTAAATATGTGTCTCTATTGTATTGTGTATCTTCTATTTTTTGTTTCCACATTTGTTTTATTTTATTGCTCCACGGTCCGGTTTTACTAACAACTGGTATCAAAGCGAAAGGCAACTCGCAGGAAAAGAGGGTTCCTAGTTCAAGTGGGAGCAATGTTGGAAGATGGAAAGTTTAGGGTCGAGAAATTTAAAGGCCAAAAATACCAGTTATGGAAGACTATTTATATCAGAAGGATCTATTCCTACCATTGGGTAGAATAACAAAGAAGCCTATGGCTACAAAGGACGAAGAATGAGAGATTCTTGATAGAAAGGCTCTAGGAACGATTCGGCTGAGCCTGGCAGTGTCGGTGGCTTTCAATATTTCCAAAGAAAAGACAACGAAGGGTTTGATGGACGCATTGGCCAAATTTTATGAAAAACCCTTGGCGTCCAATAAGGTATTTCTAATGAAGAGATTATTTAATATGAAGATGTCGGAAGGTGGGTCTGTTGCAGATCATTTAAATGAGTTTAATATGGTTACTAATCAACTAAGTTCTGTAAAGGTGGACTTTGATGATGAGGTCAGGGATCTTCTAATATTGTGCTCATTGCCATAAATATGGAATGGCTTGGTCGTGGCTATAAGTAACTCTATCTCTGGTTCAAATACTTTAAAATTTGATGATTTTGTTGGTGTTATCCTTGGTGAGGAAATGCGATGGAAAAGAACAGGTGAGACATCAGGAAATGCATTGAACATGGAGAACATGGGAAGACAAAAGGATAGAGGAGAGGGTTTCGAGAACTGTGGGAATTCTAGGAAGGGCAGATCCAAATCCATACTTGGAAATATAGAGTGTTGGAATTGTGGGAAGAAAGGACATCTGAAGAAAGACTGCAGAGCTCCAAAGAAACAAAGAGATGGACAACATGAGAGAAATCAGGAAGCAAATGTAACAGGTGATGTGTTACAAGATGCGTTTATTATTTCTGTATATAATATTTCAGAGTCTTGGGTATCATATTCAGGGTCTTCATTTCATGCCACACCCCATAGGAAACATTTTCTAGATTATGTTTAAGGTGATTTTGGACAGGTTCATTTGGGTGACAATGCACCATGAAAAATTGTTGGAATGGGAAAGGTAAAAATAAAGCAACGCAATGGAAACCAATGGTTGTTGAAAGAGGTAAGACTCGTTCTAGATTTAAGGAAAAATCTAATTTCAACAGGGCAGTTGGCAATTGAAGGTTGTATATCCATATTTACAGATAAGACGTGGAAGGTCATCAAAGGATCATTAGTGATAGTGAAAGGAGAGAAGGTAGGTACATTGTATTTATGTACTGGTAATACTGACTCTTCTATCTCTTTAGCTTCTACAGTAGTGGATACAACACTGTGGCATCATAGGATTGGACACATGGGTGAGAAGGGGATGCAGATATTTCACAAAAGAAATTTGTTGCTAGATCTTAAACAAATTGATTTGGACTTCTGTGAGCATTGTGTTTATGGAAAACAGAAGAGAGTCATATTTCTTAGAGTCAAAAAAGAAAATAAGAGTGAAAGGTTAGAGCTTGTGCATACAGATGTATGGGGACCAACTCAGGTATCATCTCTTGGTGGCTCTCATTATTATATTACTTTTATTGATGATGCAACTAGAAAAACTTGGATTTATTGCATTCTACAAAAATCTGATGTTTTTGATACTTTTAAGAAATGGAAATCTTTGGTTGAGAATGAGACAGGAGAAAAGTTGAAGTGTCTCAGATCATATAATGGAGGTGAATATTGTAGCAAGGAGTTTGATGATTACTTTTCATACCATGGGATTCGTAGAGAGAAGCTAGTTCCAAGAACACCACAAGAAAATGGTGTTTCAGAAAGGATGAATAGGACAATCATGGAGCGTGCAAGGAGTATGAGATTGCATGCTCATTTTTCCTTATAGTTTTGGGAAGATGCTATAGACACTGTTGTTTACTTAATAATTAGAGGATCTTCAAGCTCTTTGGATGGTATAATTCCAAAGGAGGAATGGACAAGAAAAAAGGTAAACTATTATTTTTTAAAAACATTCGGTTGTGAAGCATTTGTCCATATTGATAAAGAAAATAGAACAAAGCTTGAGGCAAAATCCAAGAAGTGTACCTTTATTGGATATGGTGTTAATGATTTTGGTTATCTCTTATGGGATTATGAAAATAAAAAAATCATTAGGAGTAGAGATGTCATA
>ML777849.1:376895-461447 GCA_009831015.1 Picea engelmannii | reverse complement strand
GATTTTGGTTATCTCTTATGGGATTATGAAAATAAAAAAATCATTAGGAGTAGAGATGTCATATTCAATGAGAAGGTCATGTACAAAGATCAGTTGCAGGGAAAGAAACAGGAAATATAAAAACAAGAATACACAGTGCTTGATGAGATCACTGAAAAAAAAAATCCAAAGGAACCAGAAAATCAAAATGTATAACAACAGGAGAAACAGGTACCTCAAACACCTACAAGTGTTTTTAGAAAATATACCAGGTTAAGTATACCCCCTGAATGATACAATCCTTCATTGTATTATTTTTTGTTGACTGATTCTGCTGAACCAGAATGTTATGAAGAGGCAATGCATGTAGAAACAAAAAGGAAGTGGGAGCAAGGAATGAAAGAGGAAATGGATTCCTTGGTAAATAACCATACTTGGGACTTGGTTCAGTTGCCTATAGGAAAAAGAGCATTGTAGAATAAATGGGTTTACAAGTTGAAGGAAGAAGATGGAGGAGAAAAGCGGTACAAGGCTAGACTTGTTGTAAAGGGGTTTTCACCAAAGAAAGCTTTTCTCCATGGGGATTTGGAGGAAGATATTTATATGCAACAGCCACAGGGGTATGAGGTCAAAGGGAAGGAGAATTTGGTATGCATGTTGAAGAAGAGCTTATATGGCCTAAAGCAAGCTCCAAGGCAGTGGTATCTGAAGTTTGACAGGTTTATGACAGAACAAGGTTATAGTAGATGTCATTCTGATCACTGTGTTTATCTTAAAAAGCTAGAAAATGGAAGCTTTATTATCTTTCTATTGTATGTAGATGACATGCTTGTTGTAGGGTCTAATATGCAGGATATAAATGTGCTCAAGAAGAAATTATCCAATTCATTTACGATGAAGGATTTGGGTGCTACAAAGAAAATCCTTGGTATGAGAATAACAAGAGACAGGAAAAATTGCAAACTGACATTATCTCAGGGTGAGTACACAGAGAAGGTGTTGGAGAGGTTTAGAATGCATAATGAAAAACCACTTAGTACACCTTTGGCCAGCCATTTCAAATTAACTAAGGAAATGTGTCCCAAGACACATGAGGAGATAGAATACATGTCCAGGGTCCCATATTCATCAGCAGTTGGTAGCTTGATGTATGCAATGGTTTGCACAAGACCAGATATTTCACATGCAGTGGGAGTTGTGAGCAGATATATGAACAATCCAGGTAAAGAACATTGGGATTCAGTAAAGTGGATTCTCAGATACTTGAGAGGTACTTCTAATCATGCATTATGTTTTGGAGGTTCAGAAATTGTTCTACAAGGATATGTTGATTTAGATATGGAAGGTGATAAAGATAGTAGGAGGAGTACCACAGGGTATGTTTTTACTATAGGTGGAACAAAAATAAGCTAGATTTCAAAACTGCAAAAGGTTGTTTCACTTTCAACAACAGAGACAGAGTATGTTGCTACTATAGAAGCTAGTAAAGACATGATTTGGTTACAGAGGTTTATGGAGGAATTGGGAAAGAAGCAAGAGAATAGCAGGTTGTACTGTGACAGTGAGAGTGCCATTCGTATTGCAAATAACTCAGCCTTCCATTCAAAGACTAATAATATACAGCTGAGGTACCACATCATATGATATTCCTTGGAAGATGGACATTTGAAGTTGGAAAAGATACACACTAGCCATAATCCTGCAGACATGTTAACAAAGGGAGTAACCAGGGAGAAACTGAGTTCTTGTGCAGTTTCAGTTGGTCTTCAAGATTGAAGATGAAGATGAGAAATTTACCAGGTCCAAGAAGGTTCAGAGTCCAACATATACAACAACGGTGGAGTTGTTGAGACCAGTCTCTAAGTGGGAGATTGTTGGTTGTGGAGCCTAATTATCTTCCTAATTCAGGGGTCTTTTACTTTCAGCTGTGTTTATACCCCATGAAGTATTTTCACCCCATAAGTATGTACACTCTTCCATGTGGGGGAGTGTAGAGGGGGGGTACCCCCTCTGCGGGGTATGAGGGGTTTGGGGGGTCTGGGGGAAAGTGGGTCCCTAGCAGGGGTTCGAGGGTAGTGTCCCCTGATGGGGGTTTGGGGGAGAAACCCACGAAAGAAAAATTTCCTTGTAAATGTATATTGTAATTTCATTGTAAATATGGACCATTCATTATAAGGTCACAGATCTAACGATAGAGATTATGTTAGGGTTTTTTTTCCCTAGAAGGAAACCCTCTTTTTCGAGGGAAATGTATTGCGGCTATGGTTGATGGCGAATATTATATTCTGAGATAGGAGACTATGAGAGAAAGAAGAGGAAGTTACAACGAGTTTGTTGTAGGTTGTATCCCTTCATATGCTGGATAATAATAAAGGAAGGACCTGGCAATTTCTCTGGTGGATGTAGCCCACACTGGGTGAATCACGTAAATCTATGTCTCTATTGTATTGTGTATCTTCTGTGTTTTTTTTTTGCATTTGTTTTATTTTATTGCTCCACGGTCCTGTTTTACTAACACAATCAGGGATGGAGGTTACTCTCCTCCTCCCATAGGATCTTAGCAACGCGTTTCTCTATACCAAGAAAGGAGGCTTGCCTGAGTACTTCCTCAGTCACTCAACACCATTTTTTATCATTTTGTATCATAACCCCGATAGGCACATCCTATTACCAAGACACATTCATTTATCAGTTCTTCCTCTAACTTGAGAGCTTAGTCTCTCTTCTTTGCTTCTCTTTGCATCTCTTCCTCTACCCACCACACTTTCCTTTCTTTCCTTCCTCAAGAATATTGTGTGTGGCCCAAATTCCCAGTCTGTGGTCAGTTCTGAAAGCCTTTCATATGGGTGCTATACCCCATCCCCTCATTAACTCTTAAGAGGGTCTTCCCACCTACCATCCTGGCTATAAATCATCCCTAGGTCAGAGGATTGTTCTGGTCCTTCGTAATTAAATCCAGCAAGGTAATGGTTTGGTGGGGGTTATCTCAACCATTCCCGGTTCCTCTCACCCTCTCTTTCATAGAACACATGGTCTATATTAGCAAACCTTTACTTTCAACAATCATGAAACACTTGTCCATTTCTATTAATAACATAAATTACATTCCTTGACCTTTTATACAAAGGTTCATCAAATCAAACATTCACATATATTGATTTTTCCATAGTCTATTGGCCAATATATTTATATTTACAAACAGGGGGAAACAAGGGTGTTACAATCCCCTCCCCTTAAAGTAACATCATCCTCGATGTTATATCTGTCAATGTGCTCTTCATATACAAAAGTAAACAAAAAGGGATATGCATGTTTCATGGCATCCTCCATCTCCCAAGTGGCCTCATCTGGGCCAAAGTGTTTCCACTGCACCTTGACCTATGTAATGGTTTTGTTCCTGAGTGAGGTTTCCTTCATGTCTAGTATGTATTGAGGTTCTGGAAGGAATTCTCCCTCTAGATCCACCTGGATCAAAAACCAGTCAATTATACGATTATAATCATGTACATATTTCTTCAATAATGAAACATGGAAAACATTATGTACCTTCCCTGTGGGACAGAGTGCTATCTTATAGGCTACAGGTCCCACTCTCTCTAAGATTTTGAAGGGTCCACACTACCGGGGTGATACCTTGGCACAAGTTCCCATTCTCAATGACTTCTTCCTGGGTCTAATTCTGAGATAGACATGGTCTCCTATATTAAACTCTCTAGGAGTTCTCTTTCTGTCGACGTAACTCTTCTTTCTATATTGAGCAGTTTTCAGATTTTTCTTAATATGAATTACTTGTTGTTCCATTTATTTCAGCATGTCAGGTCCGATTGTAATTCTATCCACTATATTACTCCAACTAATTGGAATCTCGCACTATCTACAATAGAGGGTTTCAAAAGGGCTCACATTTAATGACTCTTGATAACTGTTGTTGTAAGAAAATTCTACCAGTGGCAGGTAGTCTTCCCACTTATTAGAATGATGCATTACATGCATCCTTAACATGTATTCTAATATTTGGTTCACTCTTTCTGTCTATCCATATATATGAGGGTGATAGGCTTTGATAAACAACAATTTAGTCTCAAAAACAACCATTAAGGACTTCCAAAAGATTGAAGTAAATTTGGTGTCTCTGTCAGATATAATATCCTTAGGCATGCCATGCAGTTTGAATATCTTCTTCATGAATATGTTGGAAATATCTATTTCCTTGCAAGTTGACTTGACAGGAATGAATTGAGAAGACTTGCTCAATTTGTCCATGACTACCATGATGACATCATTCTGCTTGGCTGATTTTGGTAATCTGGTGATGAAATCCATGGAGATGGTTTCCCATTTCCATTATGGAACTGGTAGAGGTTGTAAAAACCCTGTTGAGTGTCAGTGTTCTGTCTTAAATTGATGTCATTCTAGACACTTAGCTATATAGTTACCTATGCCCTTTTTCAATCTAGGCCAATAGAATTGTTTCCTAGTGGTCGTGATCATTTTCTGATAACCTGGATGACCAGTATATGGTCTCTTGTGTAGTTCATCCATAATGAACCTCTTCAAGTCGTCACAACTTGGAATATAAAATATGTTTATGTATATCAACATGCCTTCATCCATCATCTGATATCCTTCATACTTTATCCCTATGGGCTCTTTCTTTAGGTATGACATCACGATCTTGAAAAATGAATTTGTTTCTTGTGCATTCCTGATTCTCTCAATGAAATCTATTTCACAAGTTCTTACCGGTGCTAGGTGAATCATTTCCACACTTATGCTAAGGGCATCGACCACCCTATTTCTCTTTCCTTTGATGTGTTTGATTTCGAAATCAAACTCACTAAGGAGATCCATCCACCTAGCTTATCTAGCATTGAGTTTCGGTTGATCAAATAGGTGCCTCAACCCACAATGGTCTGTCATAAGTACAAATATCCTACCCAGGAGGTAATGCCTCCACATTTTTAAAGCATGCACTATGGCAGCCAACTCTAGATCATGGGTCACATAATTGATTTCATGCTCATTCAATTTTATGGATTCGTAGCAAATTACATGACCTTCTTTCATAAGGAATCCTTCGAGTCCTTCCTTACATGCATTTGTACACATGAGGAAGTCATTATTAGGGTCTGCAATATTCAGTACGGGTGCATGGGTTAGAAGGTATTTCAGTTCTTGAAATTTCTTCACATTTTGATGTCAAAGTGAATTTAACCCCCTTTTTCTGAAGGGCGGTGATTGGACAACCAATCTTGTAAAACCCTTTTATGAACCTTCTATAGTATCCTGCTAAGCCCATAAAATACATTATATCAGATACATCCTTTGGGGTAGGCCATTCCATGATAGATATGATCTTGTTAGGGTCTATTGCCACTCCTTCAGAAATAACATGGCCTAAGTAATGGACTTGCTTCTGGAAAACATCAAACTTGCTAAACTTAGCGTAGAGATGATGATATTTTAGTACTTGAAGCACTAATTTAATATGTTCTTTGTGATCCTCTCTGCTCTTGGAGTAGATTATGATATCATCAATGAAAACCAATACAAATTTTTCTAGGATTTTGCTGAGTACATTATTCATTACGCACATAAAAGTGGTGGGGGCAATTGGTTAATCCAAATGGTACCACCACAAATTCATAGTGACCATATCTTGTCATGAAGGTTTTTTTGTGGATGTATTCATATTTGATTCAGAATTTATGGTATCGACACCTTAAGTCAATATTTGAGAAAATGGAAGCACCCCTTAATTGTTCAAACAAGTCATTGATTCTTGGTAAGGGATACTTGTTCTTTATGGTTGTCTTATTGAGTTGTCTATAGTATATGCATAGTCAGAGTGTTCCATATTTATTTTTCACAAAAAAGGATGGTTGCTCCCCATGGAGACACGTTGGGATTGATGTAGCCTTTGTCCATCATCTCCTTTATTTGTAGCTTGAGCTCAACTAGCTCTAGTGTAATCATCCTATAGGGAATCCTAGACACTCGCACTGCTCCTAGTGCAAGTTCTATGGAGAAGTCAATGTCTCTTATTGAAGGTAGACCTGGTACCTCTTCAGGAAACACATATTTATAATATCTTAATATCGGGTTGTCCTATAGGTTTGGTTTTTCATCCTCAACAGATTCCAAAACTTGTATTGCATATAAGGGACATCCCTTTCTGCAATACTTTTTCATTTGAAGGGATGATATTCGTCTCACTGAGACAGGCCTCTGAATCCCTTGAAGGGATATTTTTCTCCCTTCTTCATTTTCACATTCCAAAGTCTTATGGTAATAGTCCAACTTGGTTTTATAAGTGGATAACCAATCCATACCAACCAATAGGTCATAAGATCCTAGGGGAAGTATGTTAAGGGTCTCTTGGGTGGGCAATCCATCTATAATGAATTGGCAAGTTGGTATGACCTATGCTACTTTTATTTTGCTTCCAGTGGCTAGTTGTACGAACCATGGCTTAACATGTCTAACTGGTTGCATTTTACACTTATCAACAGTATGAGGGGCTACATAACTCAAATTAGAACCAGGGTCAATTAAAATATAAACTAGATGGTTGGTGATCATACCTTCCATCTCCACCACTGAAGTTTGGTGGTCAACTTGTTTATTATCCAAGGATGCATAAATCTATGGCATGCTCCTAGTCACATCATTAACTATGATAACTTCTTGGATATTGTAGACACTCCTACTATTCTTTTGTCTGTGTGGACAATGCCTCGGTAAATGTTCTTCTCCACAACCCCAACATTTCAAGGGTTCTTTCTTTGGGTTACCAGTATTTCTTGGGGTTTCTCTAAAAGGTTTATTTCCACTCTGGTAGGGGAAATTTTACCGATACACACTTCTAGTAGGAAGGCTCATCCTGGAACCCTTCTTATAGTTGTTAAATATTGAGGATTTAAACCCATTTTTATTGAATCCATAACCACTCTTCTTCTTCCATTTCTCACAAGGTTCTATTGAACTCCCGAACTATTCATAACAATACCTTGCCTTCTGGATAATGTCTTCTAAGGTCTTTTTCTCGTCAAAATCAATCATGTCCTGGTAGGGATGAGGTAACCCACTAATAAATTGATGCACTTTTACCTTTTCATCCTTTATGTAGGGTACATACCTCAACAACTCAAGGAATTTATTGACATATTCCTCTATGGTGAGTTTTCCCAACCTGAGTTCATAGAACTCCTTAGTCTTCCCATCAAAGTATTTCTTTGACATATAATTCTCCTTGAAGTCTTTCTCAATTTTTTTCCATGACGAGTCCTTCTCATGGATTCCTTTCACATTCCTAAGGTCTTCCCACCAAATGGAATCCTTTCGATTCAGGTTGAAGATGGCTATTCGAGACATCAAGTTTTCAGAGTAGTCATGGACTCTAAAGTACTTATTTAAACCAAGAAGCCAAGCTTCTTCCTCTTCCCCCTTCTCAATCTCTCCATTTAAAGAGGGTGGTTTGGATTTCTTGAACTCTTCAGGATCATGACTTTTGGAATTCTTTCACTTCTTTCCTTTCCTTTGAGAATGCGAACTAGATTTGCTACTAGAAGATCCCTCGAAGTTTCCAGTTTCCTCTCCAGAGAACTCTCTCGATGAGTGTATCCTACCTCCAGGATGGACCTTCCTTGAGATAATCATCTTAATGTGGCCACTTACGGGACCAAGTTTTGGTATCTAAGGTGGACTTTGACTTCTCTTCATATGTCATCAGTCCACCTGATTGATTGTGGGTCCATGCTGCAGCTGCCTGTGTATATCAGATAAACTCTGCAACATGACTGCATTAATTTATGTTTTTTTTTCTTGCTACTTTATCAATCTCTCGTTGTCATCCTTGCAACTCTATAATTCGACCATGAGGCTCCTTATCATTTTAGCCAAATCTGGAGGGGTTTCCACCACCCTTCTTTCATCAGATTTTGTGTCTCTATTATGGGAGCCATCCCCTAGTTCGTGGTGTGTCACCATCATTTATAATTGTAGTTTTCTCGCGATTACTGACTACTTGAGTACTGACAAAAAATCTATTGTTATCCAATAGTCTATTAGGTTATGAACAACACACAGTTCATATTTCTTAAATACACACACAGTAGAAAGCTTCATTGTTTTCTTCAATAAATGTTTAAGAAGACTCTTTAGGAGAGAGGTAAGAAGGGTGTCACTCTTAAAAGTAATTTAAATATGGTTTTTACGCAACTCGTACATGTGCCCAAGCATGCCAAGTGTTGTAACCATGCTATGATACCAATTTGTAACACACCCGACCCCTGAGTATCTTTCCTAGGGAGGGGGCATCAAAATTTTTCTCTCCTTAACATCTAAAATACTATGTTCTAGGTATTTATCCTCTTCCACTTACTCATAGAATTCTAATGATTGCTACCAGGCTCAAATCCGAGCTTTGGGTTGCAAGTTATGGCTTCTCAAATTTATTTATGCATTCATTGGTTGAGGGCCATGTGGCATCCACATGAATCCACCTCACACGTATTGTCCCCAAGTTTCTTCATCCACAGTGGAAGTCCATCCACTATCTGATCCCATGACTAGACTCAACCTTCATCTAACATGCAAACATATAACACACATGCAAGTAGGAACTTCGGCACTACGATGTTGAACGTCTCCTTACTATCTACGCATGAGAACTTCCGGAGTCTCAAAGTCCCAAAGTCCCATAAGATTGGCACATGGTTCCGACCTTCGACCTTTTGGGTCCCTCTATTTCACTACACCCCAAATCCTCTGGATCCCCAAAGTGTCGAACTCTCAGAGTTTCAATCACTTCACCAACCACTTTGGCTAGGTGGGCACGTACCATATGATGACACGTAGAAAGGTCAGGGGTGACATGTGTCACATTCCAATAGGCATATAGGGTCTACAAAAAGCATAGATCGGGCTAACATGTGGCACCTTAAACATAGGTCCACATCACCCTGGTGACATAATCTTTCCACATCACACCAGACTGATAACCTTATAACATCCCTCAAATATCATGGTCGAGATCTGGCCACATGGATCCATAGATCCATGACTAACGTTACTTCACTATTTCAGCCTTCAGGAGTTTTTTTTATTCAAACTCCTTTTTTCTCCTTAACTTCGTCAACTTCGAGCTAACCACAAGCCATATATGATGATTAGGAAAAGTCCTGAACCATCTTTGAATAGAAAAATCTTTCTACTTTGGGTTTTAGAACTTCTTGACACACCACACCTCAAATTCCCCATAGTGCTCAGTCTTTGAACTAAAGGATCTAGCACCACGCATCCACTGTATATCGAAGAATGAGAGCGATCCCGAAGAATTCAAGGATTGATGGTTCTCATGACTTTGTGACTTCGTCCTTCAGGGAGTTTGGTATTACAACACTCCTATCCTCCCGAAGTGGTCAATGTCGGGCTGAAGACATTGTGAATCCTACGGCTAGGAAAGAAATCAAAGTGTCCCTAGATCGACGATCCTGGTCACTTCATGGCTTCAGCCTTCAGGGGTTTTTTCTTTACTACCACTCGATTCTCCTGAAGCAGGACTTTTCTAAAGTACCGTGTGTGGGTCCCTCCTCCTAAATGATCGAACATTAGGTGGGGCTCCTAATGATCTTCCCCAAATATAGGACTCTCCTTTACTTTGTAACTTCATCGTTCAGGGAGTTTGATGCTATAGCATCTCTATTCTCCCGAAGTATAACTTTTTCGAAGTCCTCTCGGTGTAGATCCAACAGCTAAGGAAATCCATGAACATTCTCGATGGCTCATTCTACTTAGCGATGGGGAGTTGGATGCCAATTTAGTTGGTAATATAGGTTCCTCTAACCACAAGGGAAACCTCCCAACGTCGGTCGAAGTTATAGGTAATTGTGACTCTCAGTCACCTTTGATTGGTTTGTGACTATTTGGGTCGATAATGCATCAAAGTCCCATACTTTTGAAGTTCTGAATCCATAAGGACTTAGCTCCCTTAGGCTTAGCATAGGGTTCTTGGGTGTTGGTCACATGGGTCCTTCTAAAATCTTGTGAGTTAAATACCTCTTCCTCATCATGAACTTGCTAAGGACTTGGGAATGGTGTCTCGGTTGTGCAGAAAGGACTATGAAGGAGATATCCTCTTCAAAAAGACAAGGTCAAACTGATGCAAGGGTTTGTATCCCAACCCTCCTATAGGTTTACATCCCAAAGACATCTTGAAGGATAAACTAGGGAATATAGATGATCAATCATAAACATAAGTCCAAAAGAAGTTAAATTCATACACATAACTTAATCATTCAATACATAGACCGTTCTTAGATGTATAAATACATACATTCATTCATTACTCCATTTCAAATTACAAAATATGGAAATACTTACTAGAACCAGGAATCATGATGCGACTGCTGAAAGGGGTGCCTGTTTCCATCCAACCATAGGCTCAATGACTCCTAACATATTTACCACTGGCCACCCTCAAGCTAGACCATGATGCTCTGAGAGAGAATTTTTTCTTTCAGTTTGGAAACAATAAGGGACAAAGGTTACTCTCCTCCTCCCATAGGATCTTGGCAACGAGTTTCTCTATACTAAGAAAGGAGGCCTTCCTGAGTACTTCCTCAGTCACTCAACACCCTTGTTTATCAGCTTGGTTGGGATAAGTTAGGATTTTATATCCTAGGGGACTGATCATCCTTGAAAATATCCTAAAGGTCCGGTAAAGATGGTCTATCAAAGTACCTGTGCATGTATATGCTAGTTGTGGCCAGTCGTGGTAGCTCCAATAGGATTTTATAATCTTAGGGACTCTTATGTTTCCTTGGTAGATCTCGAAGGGCTGGTAAGGACGATATGTCATAGTACCATGTGGTAGCTCTGTTAGGATTTTATATCCCAGGGAATATTATGATTCTTGGGCATATCGCTAGAGACTGTCAGAGTACCAAAAAATGTTGTTTTTACACCTGCCTCATTTTGTTTCCCTATGATGATGATGATGATGTTGCTCGAGCCTTGTGTTATGATGATGTTGTTGATCCAACCTCATGTTGTGATGATGTTGTTGTCTCAACCTCGTGTTGTTGATGTTGTTGTACCAACCTCATGCTGTTGATGTTGTAGTACTAGCCTTGTGTTGGTGATGTTGTTATTCCAACTTCATGATGAAGATGATGATGATGATACTACTTCAAATTCATGCTAAAGATGATGATGATGCTACTTCAGCTTCATGCTGAATATGATGATAGTATTGCTACTACAGCTTCATGCTAAAGATATTGATGATGATGTATCCGTATTTCACTGATTGATGATGTTGTATTAGTGTTATACTAATTGATGTTGATGCAGAGAATGATGACGATGATGATGATACTCTAGCTCCATGTTGTGAATGATGATTTTATTGATGATGAGAAAAACTTCCGATTATTTATATATGTTCCATTCAATGTTATAGATGTAGATGATGTTTCTTCCCTCTCTCTCTCTCTTGATGATGTTGTATTGTATAATACCCTTCTTGTTAAGGGGGAGTGTTGAAATATTGTAATTGCGAAGTATTCTATTTATTATTGACTTATTATTAAATATATCAACCCCCTTTTGTGGATTGATCATGTCAGGGTTTGTATATGACCAAATCCCCTTTTTTGGATTTTTCAAACCCTATAAATGATTCTAATTGAGAAGTCGACCCCTAGGGATAATTAAAGTGGTTTTAGCCACTAATTGAAGAAGTCAACCTAGCTTGGTGAAGAGACACAACCCTAGCACCTAACAACTAGAATAAATAAGAGAGGATTATTCCTCATTATTGCACACACTCAAGTCACTCATCTATTGAACAAGTTTGAAGGAAGATGCATTTTCTGGAAGAAGAAGAGGGAGAGGCGCATTGCTTAGTGTTGGATATTCTCTTGTGTTGGGTCTTTTATCTTGGCAATCTATATTAAGGAAATTTTTGTTTTGTTTTCTTCCCCATATGAACTTATTTGTGAACTCATTGTTACCACACTTGAAGTATCCTTTGAGACAATAGAAGTTCCAAACTTAGGAAGAGGATCTACAGGAAGCCCTGCAACTTGAAGAAAACCAATATCAATAGACAAATCCAACAATAGAGGAGATAAAGGAGGATTTGAAGAATCTAACATTTCAACTTAACCAAAATAAGGGAAAGGAGAAAAGAGAAGTTGTTTGGTGTACACTATGTAGGAGAGAAAGGACACCATAAGAAAAAATGTCCAACTTTTGCGCAATACATGGAAATAGGGGTGTCGAACCGCTTTCCAATAGGAGGACCATGGTGCGATATTTGTAAGATGCATGAGAATAGCCCATATCATTGTCCAATTATAAAAAAGTATAAGAAAATACCAAAAAGTTCATATTGCAATTTTCGAAAATCAGTGGGCCATGATGATAAGGATTGTAGAATGTTGGAACTGATGAGAGAAATAACTCTAGACACTTACAGGGTGCAAGCATATATCATGACAAGTAAAGATGCACATAATTTTAACCAGGTTCCTCCACCATACAACAATGAACAACCATAGTACAATAATATGCAGTCACAGTACAATAATGTGCATCAATAGTATAACCTCGCACAATATTACTAGGTATCCCAATACAACACACCGCGAGGAGATAAAGGTGGATACAAAGGTGGAGGATGAGGCATAGGAGGATTTTGATGAGGTAGAGGACTAATAGTTTGTCACAAATTCCAACAACCACGACTTTATGCAAGGGATTGTCCACTTCTAACGATGACATGTATGCATTTTCACACAACATACCATGACAAAGAAGACTACCCAACACTCTTGAGAAAGATCAAGGAAAAAAGGAACCAAAACAACTAGAATTTCCGGTGGATTTAGGTAGAAGCCAGGGATGATGGGGAAAACATCAATATAGTCACTTAAGGAGGAGGAAAGACACAAGTTGATGAAGAAAACAAGATCTAGCTCAAAACCAATGGGTTAAGAAGAATACTGAACCACAGAAGCATTTTGATGCACGGAAAGAAAAGGAAACATTCAAAGAGGCCATAAAGTATCTTCTCAAACAGAATGTTGCATCTACATCAGTTGCATAACAAACTCAAGACCCACCAATGTACGAGATACCATCTTCAATGGACCATACCAGTAAAGGACAACCTTTAGAGAAAGTAAGTACCATAAATACCTTTTTGAAATCCTGTGTTAAGTTATTGAATGATCCATCGTCTATTAAGGTGTTGCAAAATATTCTAAAAATATGTAACACAGAGGTAGAAGGAGAGATAGAATAGAAAACAGTCAATCATATCCATACAAGAATAAGGACAAAGAATTCAAGCTAAATGCCAACATTAGGGATTTCAACATGGGAGATATTATACTGTAATTAGGCTCTGAAGTAAATGTCTTTCCTAAGAAAACATGGAAGTATATGTGAATAGACTAATGTGGGTTCTCCCATAAATGTCCATGTATTTCCTAAGAAAACATGGAAAGTTTTGGGAGAACCCACATTAGGCTATTCACTTGTCCAATAGAAATTGGTAAATCAACACACAGTGTTATCAATTGGAAGGATTAAAGGTGTGACATTATATTTGGATGGAGTGCACAATATGGTATATTTTGAAGTAATAGTGATAGTAGATGGCACAATACCTTACCCAACACTACTTGGGTTGGATTGGGCATTTGATAACCAAGCTCTAATAAACCTGGAGACAAGGAAAATGAATTTGAATTAGGTGAATATGGAGTTATTGCACCATTGGATCCTTCAGAAGGAGAAAGGTTTGTAGAGGCTAATTGTTTGTATCTGGAAGAAATAAACTAGTTGTACAAAATCAACACGCAAGAAGAAGACTATGTAAACCCAACTGCATATGGGGTACCTAGCTGGAGAATCATTACACCGTGTGCTTCAGACTCAGACACAGGGTTGGAGACTTGGAAACAACGATTAGATGAAGTCTCCAAAACAAGGTACACAAGAATATATTGCACAATAAGGTGGGTTGGTACAGAGATAAGACAACCTCCCAATTTTCATGGGTTAAATGAATTAGAGGAATTCTTGACCAAATATGAGGAAGTGTTGTAAATTCAGAGGTTTTTAGCTCTAGATATTTCACTCAAGGAAACACCTACAAGATGGAGGGGTGCACACAAATAAACAATTCATGACTCATACGAGTGTAAACGACTACTGCGCATTAGATTTTGCACATAATAGAGGTTAAATATAGTGAAAAAGTATGATGGGAAAGGAACACCAGTTGAACACTTGGATAAGTGCAGAACACAATGGAGGATGACACCACCAGAGGAATTCCCTCATCAGTTTTTTCATACATTGGAAGGGATTCCAAGGAAATGGTACATAGATGAGGATATGCATAGAGGCAATACAAAATGGAGAATATTACAACATAATTTTGTAGTAACCTTCTCATTCGAGCATGAGAAACCCAACATTGATTCAACGATGAAGATAATAAGGGGAGTGATATTTTTTTATGAAACATAGGTCTAAATCATAACATAATATCAACAACATAACAAACATATAGTCAAAGAGTTAGTCTCATGTTATCATGTCGAAGAGGAAGCACTAGATGAAGATGATTCATGCAACATTCAAATCACAAATATTGAAGGACAAAGATAGGTGGAAGGTCCATCCCTGGATCCAAAGGAATTTTCTACACCAATCAAATTTAAGAAAGTTAGCATTGGTACGAATCACAATCCTAAAATGGAAAGTATTGGAGAGTATTGGGATGAGAAAACATTAGAAAGGATAACTGAGTTACTACGCGAATATAGTGACTTGTTACCAACAACCTTTACATAGATTAAAGGCATAGCAGGGGATCTAGGGAGATGAATATACCCCTCAAACCCAAGTCTAGACATATTAGACAAAGACCTTACAAGTTGAATCCATTGTATAAGCAGAAAGTGAAAGCATAAATTGACCGAATGTTGGAAGTTGGCATTATAGAACCAAGAGAGGAATCTGAATGGATCATCCCCATGGTAGTCCAGGAAACAAAGCAAGGGGTGATAATGATTTAGGTGTATTTGGGGAAACTCAATTATGATTTCTTACATGATCCTTTCTCTACCCCTTTTATAGATGAGGTCTTGGAGAATGTGGCAGGCCATGGAGCATATTCATTCATAGATGGATTCTTAGGATACCATCGGATCAAAATAGATCTAGAGGATAGGTATAACACTACTTTTTATATAGAATGGGGATCCTACCAATATACAATCATGCCCTTTGTATTGAATAATGCAACAAATATATATTCAAGGGTAGTCATAGCTTCTTTTAAATAATTCATACATCCGTTTTTAGAAGTATACCTAGATGGTTGGACTGTGTATAGTCTTTTGAAAGACCATGTAGAAGTTTTAGGAGTAATGTTGGAGAGATGCAGGAAATGTCATATATCATTAAACATCAAGATGTGAATTTTTGGTACACCTTTTGGGATATTGTTCAGACACATAGTGTGAAAACAAGGATTATTGGTTGACCCTTATAAGATTGCAGTGGTTGTGAATTTACCACCACCCAAGTTAGTGTGCAGTTAAGAGCCACACTAGGACATACCGGATATTACAGGAAGTTTATAAAGGGGTATGAGAATATTACTACACCAATGGAAACAATGTTAAAGAGGGAGACCAAATTTCAATGGAATGAGGATTGTCAGCAAGGATTGGACACTCTAAAGAAAAAAAAATGGTGACAACACCTATATTAGTATTTCTAGATTAGGAAAAGGCATTTCATGTGCACACAGATGCATCAACAATAGCACTTGGAGAAGTTATGGTGCAACCAGGAGCAGGGGACTTAGACCATATGATAGAATTCACAAGAAGGAAGTTGTCATAATCATAGAATAACTAAAACACCAAAGGAAGAGAAGTCCTAGCGATGGTATATGCACTTTAGAAATTCAGGCATTATTTACTCGGTAAACAGTTTAAAATGTTCATAGATCATTCTTCCCTCAAATATCTAGTCAAAAAGCGAGTGTTGGGGGGGAGGATATATAGATGTCTATTATTATTCAAAGAATTCAATTTTGAAGTAACAGTCAAACCATGGAAGATGAATACATGACGTAATCACCTATCAAGGGTAACCAATGGTGAAGAAACTACTAACTTGGAAGACAACTTATTTGATGCACAATTATTTTCAGTCCATGTAGCTGATGAATACTTCGCTAATATTATTGGATACTTAAGTCTAGGAGTTGCACCACTGGAAATTAGTACTATGTAGAAGAAAAATCTAGTAGTCAGAGTTGCAGATTATCAACTCATTGCAAGTCATTTATACAAGATGGGTGCATACAAAATTTTGAGAAGGTGTGTATTGGAACATGAACGACCCATGGTTTTAGCAAAATATCATGAAGGTATATATGGAGGAAAATATGTAGGAGAATATACCATGTAGAAGGTATTGTGCGTAGGACTATGGTGGCCAACAATTCATAAAGATGCCAAGGAATATTGTGAGAAATGTGATGTATATGAGAGGGTTGGCAAACCCAACAAGAGGGATGAAATTCCCCTAAGACCACAAATAAAAATGTAGGTTATTGAAAAATGGGAAATAGATTTTGACAGAGCTATTAATCCACCATCAATAAGGTCAGGATCTAGATATATCATTACTATGACCGAATAGTTAACTAGATGGGAAGAAGCAACACCAGTCAATGATTACAACGCAAAAAAAACAACATACTTCTTATTTGAGAAAGTGATCACTAGATTTGGATGTCCTGTCCTAGGATTTTGATGAGTGACCAAGGCACTCATTTTATTAATGTTACCATCAAGGATATTACTAAGGAGTTTGAAGTCTATCACCAAAAGAGTACACCATATCATCCTCAGGAAAGTGGGACAGTATAAGATTTCAATAAAATTTTGGAAAATGCTTTGACTAAGATATGCAATGTTAACATGTATGATTAGGACTTGAAAATATCAGTAGTACTATGGGCATACATGACCAAATGCAATAAATTGATAGGACAAACACCATTCAGATTGGTTTATGGATAGGAAGCGATGGTTCCATTAGAATTTTGTATACTTAATCTATGCATAGAAACAATTTCCAACATGACATAAACAAGGGCAGTACAGGGGAGGTTAAATCAACTAATGGAAATGTAAGAGGACAAAATTATGGCTGGATTTCACTAGAAGGTACATAAATTAAGGTACAAATCTTGGCATGAAAGACACATTAAAAATAAGATCTTTAAGAAGGGAGACCTAGTTATTCTCTATGACAACAAATTTTCGCAACAACCTGGTAAGTTAAGAATGCATTTGCTACGAACATATGGTGCAAATAATTTTACTTAAGGAGTATATGTGCAGCTAAATGATTTGGAAGGAACACAATTGAAGGGAATGGTCAATGGTAGTCGAATGAAACTGTACAGGGACAATCGACCTACTAGTGCTTAAAAAGATACAACACAGAAATAAAGTCATGTATATAGTGTATTATAGTAGATATTAGGAAAGAAAACTAATAAAAATAAATAAAAAATAGAAAAAGAAGAGAAAGGAATACAAAAATAGAAAAGGAAGAAAAATGAAAAAAGAGGTAGGAGTTGGTTGAACAACAAGAAAGTGGGAAAAAAGTTGTGTGCAACAATTGTTGCAACAACATAAAAGGATAATGCACAGGAAAAATTGGACTTGGCGCAAATGAATAGAAAAAGTGAAAAACAATTATGGTCAGGTCTATAATGTGCGGAAAGAATGTGTTAGCTTAACACTTGGTGATTTTTGAGAAAAGAGAAAGATATAAGTGCCTGCCCTAAATATAATTGTGTGAATAAGAGAGTGAGTGTTTGAATCGGATAAAACATGACACCATTTTTTTTTGGCACTCCAAGGTAGTACATACAAGTTACTCGACAAGGCCACGTGAGGAAGGAAAGGATGGTGGAACCCGAGAACGTCATCGAACTCAAATATGTAACCACTTCCAAGACAAAGTCACTCAGTCCCATAAGGTTTGAGGAGGAAACATGAACATCAACACAAGAGGAAGTAGGGAAGATTTTCAGGACCCAAAATGGTATTACAAACCCTAATCCCGAAACAAAAAATAAACTCGATGAAATGAAAGGTCAGCAACAGGGACTTGATGAAGAGGATGTGTTGGTTGAGGACATCACCAACTAGATGGAATCTGAGGAGGAAGGAGATGACACAGAAATAGCATAAGCAGGCCCATGTTGCGTCGAACAAAAAATAAAGGCTTAGGATGCCACATACATTACACTTCCCTACCTCCCAGAAGCAGTAGTCACTTTGGAGGACATGCTCGAAAAAGTACCTAAAATAAGGTACTCAGTCCATGATGTGCAGGATGCAACCAAATTCCCATATTTGGACAAGGAAGCCTACCTAGAAAACACATGGGAAATTTTACCCCTTGGTAAACCAATCATGGAGCCCATGCAGTGGATAATGGAGTTGTACAACTCCCAGACAATGAACCTCCTGGACATACTGCACTTCGGGCGTAGTAACAATGTTGGGATTTGCTTCAAACAATTGCTATCCTAGGTACATGGAAACATCCTCTAGATGGATAGGCTAGTCTAGCTCGATGTGGCATTGATCACAAAAATTACGGTACTACCCAAAGTGGGTGCATAGCCATAGTAATACTTGGACAATAAAGTGCACGAGAAGGAGATCATCGAGCTAGTCAAAGCACAATTTGGCACCAGCAAAGGAAATAAGGGAATTATTCTTAGAGACATCAATGATAATGTGACAAGGTTCACCAACAATCTCATGGCTTGCAAGCTACTAAGGAAGTGTATAAAATAAGAGGCTCTAGCATGAGTCATCACATTCACCACGCATTGCACAAAGGGAGTAATGTTTAGTTGGGTGTCGTACCTCTTGAACCATTTCTTGATCGATTGCAGGGATACACAAGATAATGGAATTGAGTTCCATTATTCTTGGTTCATTATCCTTATAGCTTTGGCAGGATGGAAGGAGCCAAAGTTTTCATCCTTTCTGTATAGGAAATGGAAGTGTTGCGTGGCTAGATATAAATCCCTCTGGTAGGCCAAGGAAAATAAAAAATAGAAGGAAAATAACACATGGTTTGCAATGCTACTAGAAGAGATACAACAATGCACAACCAATGTGTGGTGCATTCCTATGGAGGTGGTCTAGGAAACTAAAGGGATAGCCAAGTTTAAGTCATCCAGGAACCACATGTGGGGCCAGGCCACAAGTGATCCAAAGAAGGAATGGTTGGAGATGAAATAATACATCACAAGGGAAGAGATTGAATGGATAATCAAAGACTGACCAACATAGTGGAGGATGCTAGTAAAAAAAACAAAAACAAGTTTAGTCGTAACACAATTAACAAAACTTAAGGGGCAAGAAAAAATAGGTCCTTCAACAAAGACAAATAGCCCAATTAATAACACTAGGAAGGATGCAGTGCACACTCAGGCATAGAGAAGTAGCACAATACCAAAGAGACCGAGGAGGACAATAGCAGAGCCTAGGAAAAACATTCAACAAGATGCCAAAAAGGGGGACACATCTCAGGATGGTGAGAAAATGGAACAAGAAATGACCAATGGGGTGCAACCCTCACAAAAAAAAAGGAATATAGTGTAGGTAGAGGATATGCACATAAATATGAAGTACACCAAGGAGTACCCAATCATCACCTTGATAGAGGATGATGTTGAGTTCATGGTGGAAAAAGTCTAGGATAGGGGGGAAGAGGTGGTCCACACTGCAGAAGCACAAAGAGAAGATACCATGGCCAAAATCAAAGAAGTACATGAAACTCTACAACAATTAAAAATTCATGTAGTACTGTAGGCCACAACACAACATCATGAAAATATATAGTGACCCCCTACATAGAAAGAAGGAGATGAGATAGTTCAGATAGTAGTGCAAGGCAGGAATACATTCACAGTAACACAAAAAATTGTCATAATTAATCAAGAGACTATGCAGAAACCCATGGGGGACATTGATCATTTTGAGGTAGTCATGGCACATATGCCCACAAAGGCATTATACAGACTCCAGGATAGTATAATGCAAGAAGTACAATCCAAAGACTATGCAGATGCCACTAAATTGGGGTTGGGTAGGGGAGTCACTGAAATTTTACAGATCACCTATGAACAGTTGACCTCGAAGAAGGAGGAGGAAAAATAACACGCTAACAATCTAGATTAGGGAATAACAATGCTATATGACCACATTCCAGATAACATGCAAGCACCAGATAGGAGTGCAGAGGATGTTACACATGAAATTTGCACACCTAAGTACCTCTCCCTAAGTGCGTAAGTTCTAGATAAGTGTCTCATACACCTTGAAATGATGGAATAATGTATGTTACAATCCCTAGTCAATGTGAAGGAGGGATATAGTACATGAAGGAAAAAATACCAAGTGCACATGAATTATTATTAATATTCATGAAAAATAAATTAATTAAGTGTGAGAATCCACCTCACATTTGGTTTCCTATTTTTTAGGGAAGGTGGAGGATCTCATGGATGGTTGAAATATTTCCTCCATAAAATCCTTGAGAGATATTTCCTCCCTAAAATCCTTAAGAGATATTTTCTCCCTAAATATCTTCTAGATCCCTTTTTAGTGGATCTGATGAGTGATCCTCTCCATGGTGGTTAAGCCTACACATCCTATATAATGAGGGCTTTCCATGGAGAAAGAAAAGGATGGTGGATATTTGAGGTATAAAACCTATGGTCTTGGGAGAAAGCTTTAGGATATAAAACCTATGATTTTGGGAGATTTGTGAAAGGGTTGGATGAGGAGGACTTGGGGAAGTTGTTGTAACTGCATCTACAGTCTATAAGTAATCTTCTTGAGTTATCATATTAATATATTTCTTGTCCTATTTCCTTCTAACCTATGTCTCTTTACATATGTTCGTCTTATATATGGATTTGATTGGATGAATATTATAGAGTAGAGTAGGAGTTATTTGTCTTGCTATCCATAGCATTGCAGGTGTCAAACAATGCTAAGGAGCTCAGAGATCAAGCTCAATTTGGAGCAGTGAGGAAAAACATCAGAATAAGGTGCATCACACTTTCTTCCTTCTCCTTCTCTTTCTAATTAGTTAGTTAGATTCAAATGAATGTTAGTGTCCAATGCTATCATGTTTTCTATTTTGGTATAGGGGTCTAGAATCCAAGAGGATATTCACCTGTCCGTAGGGGAATTTTCCTACAATATAGGAAATAACAAAGATCATTTCACAGACAATTAAGGGATATAGGTAGGAAATAGAGGAGCTAAAATAAAATATTAATCCTATGACCCCTCCTGAGGTTCGAGATAAAAGATAACAACAAACCACATTCCAGATAAAGGAGATGGCAAAGGAAGCAAAGGAAGTCATAGAACTATTCGATAAAACATCATATATTTGAACCATTTTCGAAGAGGATGAAAAGTTCCAATAGTTGGAACAACAAGAGGAGAAAATAAATTCTTCCATACAAAAGTGGAAGAAGTGAAATAAAACCATGAGTATTATCGAGATCTTGAAGGACACCCAGGAAATAAAAACCCTGTAGACAGAGTTAAAAACAATGCAGATCAATAAGAAAGAAAGATAAGCCCAATTGGAGCCCCTCCAGCAACAAGCAGGACATATAATTGTAGAGTTGGAGAAAGAGAAGACAAGGATGGTGCAGGAACATTCAGAGAGCACAACATTGATACACGAATAGATAAAAATGTAGATGGTCGAGGCGCTAACAAACAAATTTATGCAGGTGAAGGAAAAAGAGAAGGAATTAGCAAAGAAATACCACATGTTGGAGAAGGTTGTACAAGGATCAGGAACCTCTTGAGTGGCTTGGGACAAGACACATGTCAGTGTTAGGAGCTTGTTGGCATAGGCCTATTATGGGAAGAAAATCTATTTTGGGCACAGGCCTATTTTTTGGAGAAATATATGTTTTGGGAACAAACCCATTTTTGGAGAGAAAGACCTATTTTTGGAGCACGCGCAATAAGTGGTAGGAAAGAAGCATGCAAAAAAATAAGTAAATGAAGCATGCAAGAGGAAAAGCAACGTGGAGCGCATGAAAAAATGCCAAACCATGTTAGGGTCGGGGTTTTTTACAAATATTGTAACGGTTATAAGCCTAACAAATAGTATAAATAAGGACCTAGGAGGTCTAGGAAAGGATAACCGAGAGAGATAAAAAATAGAATTCATTCGATTAGTTTATTATTGAGAGTTAGTTGGATGGGAAGCCATTGATTATAATAAGTTTTTAGGTAGAGTTGAATAAGCTATCCCTTGAGGGTTAGGTCATAGTCTGTGGATCTTGGTGTGATCTAGTTAGCCTCCCAGAGGGTTCTTTTCCTCATTTTGATTGTAATACTGAATATGTATTGCGCACAGTGCAATATTTTGCTACAGAATAAATAAAAGAGAAGAGAAGCTAGATATTTGTGGACATAGCCCCAAGAGGGGGTGAACCATGATAAACTTTGTGTTTTATGTGATTGTTAATGAATTCTTTACATTTATGTTAACTCAAGAATGAATGGTTAAAATAGTTATATCATCATGAATGCATAGGTTTATATATGAATGAATCATAGAAGCAGATGAATGATTAAAAAGGGTATTACATAAGGAAAATAAGCCAACAATAATCCCCACTCAGTCCTAGACTGAAAAAACCTAAGTATTGTAGCCCCCCATAAAATCTATCTTGGGTGATACTGCATTGTGCACCCTATGCACAATTTTTCCTTTTGGTTTACCAGGAGGGCCGATATTTTTGAGGGTTTTGTTGGGAACCTGGTTGAGATAAGAACCTAGATTAGTTAAAGAAGTAACCAATAAGGACAAGCCTAGACCAATGCTGATATATATTTATGAGATGTACGAAATGAAACACACACACACACACACACACACACACACACACATATATATAACATATATAGAGAGAACAACAACAAAGATACAATGAAAATTAACTTCTATTCAATAAATAAATCTATTGGAACTGTAAAATGTAGAATGAAACAATCTTTCTCAAATGGTGGTAGCTAATATCTGATAAGAGATGTGGAGGCTACACACATTCATCTAAGAACATTACAATTAGGCTATTGGAACTTTTAGCATCAAGAAGTAATAAGAAAACCCTAGACATCCAAGAACCTGACACAAGGAGATGAAGCGCCAAAACTCATGTGGTCCCTGATGGAGTATGTTGGTACATCAACTTCGTGGGGTCATAACTTTTGCATACGATATTCATTTTAGGAGAACAATATCACATTTGAAAGTTCTATCTGAGGAATACATATTATCTCATCACAATCTAACTTATGCTACAATGTGATAGTGGTGGGCCCCAAAAATGTTGTTTAAGGCCTCAAAATGATCCCACAAGTTTAGGACCTGAAAAGATAGAAAAACACTTCCAAGATGAAAACTGTATGTGAGCCAGTTGGAAGAGGTGGGTGGCCAATGATATCCACCTAGATCAATCCTCCCTCTTAGGAATCAATGGTATACATTGCGTTGAGTTCCCCCATTAGATGAGGAAAGTTCTATTGAATTTATCCCCCAGTGAGCCACTTGCCTTGGTGCAGGGGCTTCCCTACTTTGAAAACATGATAAAGATGAAGCTTCTATTGGAGAGTAAACTTGACATATGTTTCCATAATATGATCATTGGATTCTTTTTCCATGCAGCCAGGGTTGAGATCTATCGAGGTCGATGTTTCTTCTATCTCAAAGATGTCCAATAATGGTGGAAAGTATGGACGAAGGAGATCCAAATTAAACACTGGATGAAACCCAAGGAAGGGGGGAATGTATGGATTTGTTGTAACTGTGTTTAACATGGGGAAGACTCTCATACCATGTGTGCATATGCTTGAAATTGTACATACACAATATATGCACGATCATTATGTTGACAACCTCGATATGGCCATCCGTTTGGGGGTGTAAGGTTGTGGATTTGGTGAGCTTGGTGTCAAGATGTGACTAGAGGCTCAACCAAAATGTGATGAGGAACTAGATATACGAATATGATATTATGTTCTGTGTTATCCCAAAATGTACCAACACTCATTCGAAGAATATCTTAGCAGTGGCCTCCACTGTGATGCTCTTCTTGCAAGCAACTAGAATCACCATCTTGGAAAATCGATAAACAAACACAAAAAAAAAGTCGTTTCCATGGTTGGTTGAAGGAAGGAATGGCATGTAGTCTATTTAGATGGATTCCCATGACCTATTGGGAGTAGGAAAATGGGTGTACATGCCTTATTTTCTAATGGCCAGTTTGGCAATGACACAGATCATGGATGAGTTGATATACTTTCTGACATCTTATCAAAGTTTCAACTAATAGAAATGTTTTTTCATCACTACCACTGTCTTTTCTATGCCAAAGTGTCCTGCCACCCAACTGTAGTGAGCTTCCCTAATCAACTTCACTCACTTTCTTGATGCGATGCAGAGATGTCCTAGATGGCACAACAACCTATCCTGAAGATGGAAATCAACGACAACTATTCTTGTGCCAAACATATTGTAGGTAGTGGTTAAGTCAGGATATTTCTCATAAATTTGGGGCCATCTAGAGGTCTCATGTCCATAGGAGTGTAGCATCATGGTTAGTGCTACAAATGGAGATCGACTGAGGCACTAAATGATGTGGTTGGTGCTCCCTGTCTTATACTTATCATTGATATGGAACTACTACAAGTATGTGGAACACTTTTGATGGCAGTCATTCTAAAATTTTCCTTGTGTCAGCATGAAATGAGAAGCTTATGATCAATGTGTATGATTGTTTCCTTCTCGAGAATGTAATTCCTCCACTGGAGGTAGTCTTATAGAATGGAGTACATTTATTTGTCGTAAGTTGGGTACTTATGGACACAATTTGATATCATATCACATGATAGGCCACAAGATTTCCATGTTGAGTGATAACTACACCCACAACATATTCTAAAGTATATGTATCAATATCAAAAGGATGTTGCAGGTACGGTAATGAGAGCACTGGGGTTGAGCACAAGTGTTACTTCAAATCATCGAACACATTTTGTTGTTACTATCCCAAAATGAATTTTTCCTTTCCACCACCCCTGGTTACTTGGCTAAGGGCCCATGCAATGTGGGATAATCCCAACATAAATCTATGATAGAAATTGGAAAGGCCTAAGAAGCTCTGAAACTCAGTGAGTGTCGTCGATGTTGGCCAGTAATGGATGACCTAGATCTTGGATTTATCGACATGCACCCCATGGTCATCAACATTGTATCCTAGGTATTGGACCTTGTTCATTCCAAAGGAGAGTTTTTACAAATTTTCATATAACTTGTGTTACCGCAAAGTGTGTAAAACATGTTGAATTTGTTGCAAGTGTTCCACCCATCTCTTATTGAATATGAGGATGTCATCCAAATACACCACCACAAAAGAATTGGTGAAAGGCCGCAAGATATTGTCCATCATCTTCATGAAAGTTTCTGGGGCATTTTTCAAGCCAAAGGGCATGACCACCCATTCGAAAGAACTTCTTTGGACTTGAAGGAAGTCTTCCATACATCGGTCTTCTCTATTGGGAGTTGGTCAAGGATATTGTCAATTCGGGGAATTGGGTACCGATTCCTGACTGTAATTTTATTTAGGGATTGGTAATCAATGTAGAGTAACCATGTCCCATCGTTCCTCTTCACAAGCATGATTTGTCTTCCACAAGATGATCATCTTAGTCACATGTGCGAGCAACTCTTGGATTTGGCTCTTGATTTCCTCATTTTCTGATAGAGAGTGATAATAAACTGAACCGTTGGGTATTAGTGCACTGAGGGTCATATCGATTGAGTGCTTGACTTGAAAGTGTATAGGTACACAAGTGGGTGAGGAGAAGATGTATTTGTATTCTTTCATGACTTATCCACTTGCTTCTACTGTGTGGAGAGACCTGTCGCGAAATCCATGGATGTGGTTGCAACCTTCCACTCACTTTGAGCGTGAACCATGAAGAAGAAAAACTTCCGAGTCTAAGAGATTGAATTCCTGCATTTCTTAGTAGAGATCAAGGAAATAATAGTAGGTGGGACTACCTCAGGTATCTTGTACAATTTCCTATCCAAAGTAATAATAATACTACAATGCCTAGACTCATATATAGCATGATGTTTCCATAAATAATTTTGCCCCAAAAGAAAATCACAAAATTCAAGGGGGTGACATCACACAATAATTCATATTTGAAGGGATTGATTTTGTAGGGCAGGAGAAACTGTTGATTAATGTGGAGATCTCTCCCTTGGAGGAGCCATCCAATGTTGTACGACTATGGGAGTGGTGTTTTGGATTGTGCCAACCACTTGATGAGCTCTCCTGATATGATTTTATTCTAGATATCTCTATCAATGATGAAGTGCAACGAAGTAATCTTCACCCACATTTGTGAATGAAATATGCACTCACCTTCCTTAGGTTAATCAGGTTCACCAAGATAGACCATGGTGGTAGAAATGGTGGAACTAGGTTATGTGTCAATGATTTGTCTCCCTTTTTCTAGTTTTGAGTTAGAGTCAGAGATCGCATATGATTCAAAGGTTTCACCTCCACCACCAATGACTTCTTTGAGTGGCATTCAATGGTGTTGTTCTAGGGGATCTTATGGAATTCACACCACTTCTCGTTGTCTTTCTTTGTATTCCCATTGTCCTTCTTTGTTTTTGGTTTCAATTGGTTGTCCTGATGCTATCCATCCTTGGTATAACCTTTGTTCTACGAGTTGGGGTCGCCTCTGCCATGCTTCTGCTGTGAGGGGTTCGCAGACCCAAACTGCGACATCTTTTATTTAATCTTCTTCTTGATTTTGACAACATATCGATAGGTTGTACCCAAAGATGAGATGTCAAGAAAATCCATCTCTTTCTATATGTATCTATGTAGACTGTCATGTTACTTGAGCACCATAGGTATCTCATAGTCTTTGGTACCTAGCTTGATGCGCAAGGTATGGAAGACATTGGTGAACTCTAGCACTATTTGGTCCCTTTCCTACTATAATGTGGTCCATGTTTTATATAATTTGTCATAACTTCCAACATGGTAGTATTGTTCTTTAATAAAATCCCTCAAAGAACCCCAAGTGGGTGCCATTGAAAATAATGTAGATCCCTTTGTTTCCTTTTTCTCAGAGAAAGTCTCCCACCAATATTTGACATAGGGGATGACCTTAAAGAGCGCAAATGTAATTTTTTCTCTATCAGAAAAGTTAAGGATAAAAAAATACCCTTCTAGAAGGTTTAATCATTTGTCTATGACATCCACGTCTATATGAACTTCAAATATTGGAATATAAAAAAAAAAATTACCTTAAAGGGGTGGTTCCTCAACTTGAGGAATATGCGTTGTCTGTTGGCAATTATCGAAGTATTTTTGTAAAATTATCCATCATATCGTTCCTTTGTAACACAAGGGATTCCTCGAGGAAAATTTTAAATGGATCTCCTACCCCATTGTCTCTCTTTTCTTCCCCCATGGGAGGTCTTCAAGTTTGGTGAGGCTGATCTTCCAAAGGATCATCTAGTTCGAGTCCCAACTTCTTATACCCTAACCTCATTGGGGACATGCGTAGAGAAACAAATGAAGAGTCGATCGCTCTGATACCACTAATCTAGATTTATGAGTGGAACAAAATGAAACAAATATTTATAACATTAACATATTTATATAGAGAAAAATAACAGAGATACAACGTAACTTAACTTCTATTCATTAAAGAAATCTGCTAAAACTGTAAAATGCATAATGAAGCATTCTTGCTCGAATGGTGGTAGCTAATCTATGAGAAGATATGTGGTGGCTATGCGCATTCGTCTGAGAAAACTACAATTAGGCATCCACTCATTTTTAGCATCAAGAAGTAATAATAAAACCCTATACATCCAAAAACCTAAGCCTAGGAGATGAAGTGCCAAAAATCATGTGGGCCCCGATGGGGTAAGTTGGTACATCAACTTCCCCGGGTCATAAATTAATTTGCATACGATCTCCATTTTAGGCGCATTGGAAAGGTCTATCCAAGGACTACAAATTATGTTTTCATACTCTGAATCAATCTATAATGTGACACTGGCAGGCCCAAAAAAAATTGTTTAAGTCCTGAAAATGACCCCAAAAGTTTAGGACTCGAAAAGATAGAAAAAAAACTAGAAAGATGAAAATTGTATGTGATCAAGTAGGAAGGGTTGGGTGGCCACCAATATCCATCTAGATCAAATGCTAAGAAATAATTCTCCGAAAATGAATCTTACAAAGGAAAATAACCCCCTGTGTTTCGTGACAAAACAAAGTGGTTAACTGAACAAAGTGAAGACAGTTCTGAAAACATCACTTTATAGAAGGAAACACTTAAAACTAAGAAAATAAAGTGGCATAGTAATGAATTATCTAGTGAATTAAAAAATATAAAGCCACCCAGTTTTGATGGCGAGTCTGAAGAGGGAGCATAATCTTGGCTTCTTAACATGGGAAAGTATTTTTAGACCTATAACTATCCATGGAATTTAAGGGCTAGACTGGCTATGTATGATTTGAATGGTAAATCTTCCATATGGTGGCTAGAGACAAAAACAAAAACAAAAGTTAAGTTAAGTGAACTAACATGGAAAGTATTTAAAAGGTACTTTAAATAGAAATATTTAACAAAAATATATTTTGACAAAAAATCTAAGGCATTTCATGACTTCAAGCTAGGACAAATGACTATCGATGATTTTGTTACCAATTTTGCAAACCTGGTGAGATATGTACCTTCCCTTAGGGAGGAAAAATAAAAAGTACCATGGTTTATGAGTTGTCTGCCTCAAGCATACAAGGATAAAATTGAGTTCCTTAATTCTAATACAATGGATGAAATAATAAGACACACTAAGTTATGTTAAACTATGTTTAAACAAAGGTATAAATGTAAAAAAACATGGAATAATATGAACATGGAAATGCGTTTGATCTCAGAAAGAAACATTTTAAGCGTCCACATCATCCATGACATAGTGCACCAGTTAGGAGAAACATGTTTAGTGGTCAACAACAAAGTGTATCAGTGCAGAATAGTATCCAACCAATGGCTTTAGTAAACAAAATAGTTAGACTACCACTACAATATTGGGGTTGCAAAGAAAGTCACATGTAAAAATATTGTCCTCTACGTAAGAACAAAAAATGGATAGTACATAACATTCAATAATCGACAACAGTTAATGACATCGTACGATGTACACATAAATTAATGTAGCATTGAAAAATCGACAGGATGATCATCATTCTGCCATGGGGGAAAAAGACGGTATGATTAATCAAAAACTTGTATCTATTTCAATAGATCCTAGTGAAATATTAAGCTATATTTCCTCTACCATAGTATAAGACTATAAATTGAATAAGGTTGAGCATAAGAAATTTGTTTTAGTACAACTATCTACTAGAATGAAATGAAAGATTGTAGAGTTGGTCAAAGAATGCATAGTAACTATGGATGGTATGGAAAGTAAAGTATATTTGAACATATTATCATTGGGGTCCTAGTATTTACTCATAGGGATGGAATGGATTGAAAGACATTCTACTATTGTGAATTGTTGAAACAAAACTTTTGACTATTTAGATGAACTAGGACAAGGAAAAAATATTAAGGTAATACCTCGCAGTGTGTCTTTAAGACAAATTTATTATTTGCAGTCTAAACAAAATGCAAGAAAGGGTTGTGAAATATATATTGTACATATAAATGAAAGAAAATAATAGGTGAATAAAAACTTTCTAACTAATGATCCTATATTGCGAGAGTTTCAGGATGTATTTTTGGAAGAACTACCAGGATTACCTCTTAGAAGGGACATGAATTTTACAATAGATTTAGTAATTGGATATACACCGGTATCTAAAGAACCTTATAGATTATGTGTTCCCAATTTGAATGAACTTAAAATGTATCTTCAAGAGTTGATGGATAAAAAATAGATTAGACCATGTGTGTCTCCATGGGGAGCACCAATCCTATTTGGGAAAAAGGATGGAACATTTATGTTTTCAATTGATTACAGGAAACTAAGTAACATGAAAATAAAAAATAAGTATCCTTTACCCCATATTAATGACCTTTTTGACCAATTCGAGGAGGCTAAAGTATTTTCAAAGATATACCTTTGGTCAGGATACCATCAGGTTAAGATTACATATTAAGACATTCATAAAAATTATTTTCGAACCAAATACAAACACTATGAGTTTGTAGTGGTATCCTTTGGTCTAACAAACACACCTGTGATGCTTATGTGTTTAATGAACAATGCGTTTTAAGGAAATATTTGGATAAGTTTGTGATTATGTTCATAGATTATATCTTGATTTATTCGAAGATGAGAGAAGAACATGAAGAACACTTAAGATTGGTTTTACAAACAATAACAAAACATCAATTGGACGCAAAATTAAGTAAATGTGAATTCTATCAGGATAAAGTGCAATATTTAGGACATGTGATTTAAGGAGAAAGGATTTCAGTTGACCCTGAAAAGTTCAAAGATATCATAGACTAGACAGTACCAAAGGATATCTCATATGTCCGATATTTTATGGGTATTATAGTAGATTTATTGAGGGTTTTTCAAAATTGTCTCATCCAATATCCTCTTTACAAAAAAATAGAATCAGATTTAAATGAACTAAGAAGTGTCAAGAGAGATTCGAAAAGTTAGAACAGTTATTAACCACCAAACCTATTTTAAGGGTAGAAGATCCACATAAAGACTTTGTGGTATTTACAGATGCTTCAAAGGAAGGATTAGGGGGAGTAGTAATGTAACATGGGTATGTAATTACATATGAATCACGGAAAATAAAATCTCATGAAGAAGATTATGCACCTCATGATCTATAATTTACTGCTATAGTGCATGCTCTAAAAATATTGTGACATTACGTTAGGAAAGGAGTTTTTGTTGAAAATAGACAATGTTAATCAAACACTTTTTTGACCAAAAGAATTTAAATGATAGACGAGCTAGATGCTTGGATTTCCTAAGTGAGTTTGATTTTGAAATATAACACATCAAAGGGAAAGAAAATGAGATAGAAGATGCACTTAGTAGGAAGATAAATGAAATTTTTAACTATACTGCATAGTCTAATTTAAAGCATAAAATTATAACAACAACAAAAAAAGATGAGAGTTACAAGAAAATATTCGAAAAATGTCAAAATAATCAACTAATTGAGGAAGAATCAAAGTTTAGTTGCAACCAGGAAGGTTTAGTCCTGTATACAAATAGAATTTATGTACCAAACAACACATAACCAAAAAAATATAATACTAATGGAAGTACATAAGAAACCATATTCAAGTCATCCGGGTTATCAAAAGACAATAACAACTTTAAAGAAATAATATTTTTGTCCTGTAATGAAAACATAGGTGGTTGAATATCTTGCTAGGTGTTTAGAGTTCCAATAAGTTAAGGCTAAGCACCGCCACCCAGCGTGATTATTGATGCCTATAGCCATACCAGAATGGAAGTGGGAAGTAATTAGTATGGATTTCATCACATGACTACCTATAACTAGGAAGCATGATGAATCTATAATCCTAGTTATAGAAAAACTTACTAAGGATGGACATTTCATTTCAGTAAATCTACTCACAAGGCTATAAATATTGCACAATTTTTTATGAAAGATATTTTTAGGATGCATGGTTTACCTAAAAAAATCATCTCAAACAAAGCCACAAATGTTACCACTAACTTCTGGAAGACCTTGTTTAGTGGTTTGGAAAGACAACAAATTTTTAGCACCGCTTATCATCCTCAAACTGACAGTCAAACTAAAAGGCCTAACCACATTGTTGAGGATATGTCGCAGATGTATGTTATGGACTTCCCAACAAAGTGGGAGGAATATATTCATCTGGTTGATTTTGCATACACTAATGGTTATAAGTCTTCTTTAAAAATGAGTCATTTTGAATTGGTATTTGGTAGAAGGTGTCTAATACTGATGAGTTGGGACAATCTAGTTGATAGAATCATATTAGGACAACACATGCTAATGGAAATGGAAACAATAGTTTAAAAAGAAAAAAAAAGCTCGAAAGGTGCACATGATATGAAGAAGAGCTATGCAGATTTAAAAAGGACACATACATAATTCAATGTTGGAGACCATGTTTACTTAAAAGTAAAACACAAAAATAGTTCATTTAAACTTTGTAAAAGTTATAAATTGTAACCACGGTATTGTGGGCCTTTTGAAGTGCTTGCAAAAGTAGTACCATTAGTTGACTAGCTAGCACTAACAACCAATTTTAAAGTACACAATGTATTTCAAGTTTCATTTATAAATAAATATGTGCATGATGTAAATCATATTTTTAATTGAAATGTGATCCAGGTTGAACTAGAAGGTGCATTCCAAGTGGAACCGCTTGTTGTGCCTCAACCAAGCTTTGGTCATTTTTGGCCCACTTTTGGACTTCGACACGATGGTCGAAGAAGGAGCATCGAGGCAAAGCTGAGATCACGGATCTCACTTATTTTGTGGGCTATGTGGACCTAGTATGGGGTCCTCTATGGTTTTGTAACGGGTTTATGGGATGTCAACCCATGGTTTCTCCCCATGTTTTGTCCCTATTGTAATATTTTGTAAAGTATAAATAAAGAGGAATGTATTGTAGTTCAAGTAGTTCTATGTCAAACAATATCTCTGTGCGCAGAAGTGTATGTGGTCAAGGCTTTGTTCCCGACATTGATTTTGTAGCAGGTATTAAGTGTTGTGATAGGGATTGTGGCTCTATGCATTTGACCTATTTTTGGAAGGCAAGGAAGGAGGATCTAGTGCTTAGTGTGTAGATCTCTTGTCTTGTGTGAAGTTAGACTCTGTGTCTTAGTGCACAGGAGTGATTGGATGTAATATTTTGGAAAATAATAAAGAGGCGAAGCAGTTTGTGGACGTAGCCCCACCCTGGGGTGAACGACGCATATTTGGTGTCTCATGGTTTTCTTTGTGCTATGTTATTTTTGTTATGAATTTGCTCAGTTATTTAATTATGATGTGTAATGAATAGATATGTTGTTGCTTAAATAATTTATTTATGTTAAAGGGTAAACGAATGCTAGATCTAACTCATAGTGTTAAGAGATAATTGCTCATGGTATATAATCAATTTTTGTTACTGCATCGATCTTTCTTTGATTATGATATGTGGTGCTAATAGGGTTAATAAACTAATTCATGACACTTCTTAAGCATTAACATAATATTCTGCGAACTAGTCTTATCAGAGATTCGTGTCCCAACCTGGTTACAGACACCTTTGTCCTGTAACACTCCCTGCTTCTACCTTGGGTGAGACTTCACCTGCTTCGTCGGTGTTTCCAAAAGGGCCGGTAGTTGGGATTTTGTTGGTGCATTGTTAACCATTGAACCCTAGGTCTACCATTGTGCCAACAAATGGTTTCGTTGCCGGGACTTGAAATTGTGATTGCTGGGAACTGAAGTAAGGAAAAATAAAATCTTTATGCATAGATCTGCTGCTGAAGTGTGAAATAATCTATTTGACTTGCAAATCTTTGTGCCAAGAAAGTAATTTGTTCTGAAGAAAAGAGGTAAGCTTTGTTCTTTGGTAAGAGAAAGATAAGTGAATATTTTTTTTTGAAATAATGAATTTAAGTATGTTTAATAGATTTTGTCCTAGTCTGAAGTCTAGGGCATAGTTGAAAGAAAGAGTTTATTTGAGTAAATTTAATGGAAATGAATAAAGATATGTTATTCCTATGCATAGAAATAGTTTTTGGACTGATAAGTAGATGCAGGAACTTAGAAAGAATTTTTGCAGACTGCAGGTCCAACACTATGATCCTAGGGGAAGTGCAGAGTACATAAAATATTGGGGAACATTTAAGATAAAAAGAGGATTGACTTTGTGTTATAAGAACAGAAGGTCGGGACATATTTTTAAGGAGTGCCCTGGAGTAGGCCCTATTTGTTTTTGTTGTAAGGTTGTTGGTCATGAGGTTGAGGATTGTCCAAGGATTATTGCTAAAGTTAAAGGGAGGGATATAAGACAAGAAAATTATGAAGAGAGACAAGAGACTAAGGGCATGTTAGAAAGTCATAAGTAGAAAAAGGAAGAGGAAGTTCATACTATGTTATTACAGCTGGAAGAAACGGTGGATGTTCACAAAGATGCCATTTTACCAGAAAGTCTGAAAGAAAAACAATGCATAAGTGCAAGAATAAGAGACTTTGACATATACTGTATAGTCTTGGATGAAGAAACATAAGTGAATATTATGACAGAAGAAACTTGGGGAGTTTTTCGAAAGCCTATTGTGGTACCTTCTTTACGAAGTATAGGCTTGTTCAAGGGAAAGACGATAACCTTATGTGGAAGAGTAACTACTATACCTATTATTGTTCATGGAATATTGACTGAAGAAAAATTTGAAGTCATTAGGTTCGTTGAGGACAATTCCCCTTTCCCACTTTTTCTAGGTAAGACTTGGATTGAGAAGGATTAGATCAGAAAGAAATCAGAGGAAGAAGTTAGAGAAAAGAAAAAGTAAGAATTAAGGGATTTCATAGCTAGGAAAATAGACCAACTAAGAGAAGAACGAGAGGATAAGATGAAGCAACAGAGAAAAGTAACAACGTAGGAGGGACATAAGGAAAAATAATTAGCTATCAAGGTTGAAAGAATCAAATAAGTCTTGAAGGGCCTATCTATACAAGAGAGAAGTGTGCCCACTTAAGAAGTGTTAATAAAAGGAATATTAACTTCAGAATCTTTGAGGGTACCTCAACAGTGTGAAGCCACTACACTAAGGAAAGATAAGAATAAAAATGGAAAGAGGATTCCAGAAAGATTTAAAGAGACTCAGATAATAAGAAAGAAGGAAAGGAAGCTCAATAAAAAGAAGGCTAAGTTGGAAAATCTACAAGAATTTAAGGAAAATGAATGGGAGAATTCACAGAATGGAACCTCGCAGGAGGCAGGTTCACAGGGTTTGAACCTCGCTAGAACAATAGCTCTGCACATATTTGGAATTCACCCTGGTGAAGTTATATAACCGTTGGAGGTTCCCCCACTGTTAGAGTGACACTCCATAACAGTTAGGAAATGCATCTATGGGTTTATGGACTACTTTTGGACGTTGTGACCGTGCCATAATAGATAGATTTAGATTAATGGAAGCATTTTCCTGGTCGTTGGAATATTCATCACGACCACCCCGCTTACTTAACTCGTTGATTGTGGCGTTGGGACCACTTTTTTCTACCAGTGATTGACTAAGCTAAGATGAGAATTGTCCAAGTGTCGATCTATGTAGCCTATCATTATCTAAAAGAATACGCCACATGTTTTTTTTCTACCCCACTTATCTGTTAAAATCTAGAATGTCGGGCGAACCCATCGATTTGGATAAGTTTGTTGAGGAAGTTATTAGGAAACTCATGGATAAAAGACCTATATCTGAAGGTATTCAGGTGTCATTGACTAGGGGACTGTAGGATTTTCCTTCGACCGGATGTCATTCCACCCGCATCCACTGCGTAACTAAACAAAGAAGTAACCATCACGGTGATCTAGCTAATGCGAAGCAGATCCCATCGATCCTTATTGAATATATTCTGCCTCTGTCCAATGATTTTAACCATGAAAGTATCCCTCGTGATTTCAAGTACTCCGTGTTCACTACGTACATTCCAAAATGAATTCACATAGTAGGAAGTCAGTTAGGTCAAATCCCTCTATTGAAGAACAACAACTTCAACTTAGGAGACCAGAAGAACTGCGCCATGTTAGCTCCTCACCGCTATTTAATGAAGACAACTAGAAAGAAACCTCACCTTGTCTCACAACCATGGATTAAAGGGTTGGCCTAGTCAACCGTATTGAACGCAATGAATATTCCCCTTTTTGGCCATCACGAGGAGGTTAACGCTTGCATTATACTCCTTATGCCATGATATCATGGAGGCTATCTATGGCTCGATAGAAGAATTACTGTGGATTTGGTGTTGATCCACCAAATCACAAGTTTAAGCTTGAAGGTTCCTGAACCACAACATTTTTACCGAGGGAAGACCTCAAGCCGATCTTTAGCACAATGCATCAAAGAAGCCTATGGAGAGTTAGAAAAGGGGAAGCAAGGTTACAAGGTAGCCTCCATACAAGATGGCGTAGTGCACCTTGATTGTCAAGTCTTAGCTGGAAAGCTAGTGAGGAAGAATCACCCCACATAGGTCATCGGGTTCGCGGTGGACCTCGCTAGAAAATGTGTGGAGGGCATGTAGATGAACTAGGTGAAATACCTCGTCAATGAGCTAGAAAAGGATTTCCATGAAGCCTGGGACTTAGGATATGAGTTCCACTATAGTTGATTGATCATATTGATCGCATTCGTGGCTTGGTAGATTCCTGAAGGAGACACCTTTCTAGAGATTAAACCTATGGAGCCCCTAGCCACTCAATTTTCCACTTTGTGGTATACCAATGACATGACGAAGAAGTGGAAATATAATGTTTTGTTTCACAGATACTATCAATAGTTAAAGGTCACCATTGAATCATTCTCATGTATGGCTCCACGTACCCTGCATCAGTACTGACCCATAGCGAAGTTCCGCGTTGATCCCCACTTCATTTACATCACCACATGAAGATATAATCACCATGAAGAATCACAACCATACTGTAAGCTTTCAGATGAAGATATGGAACATATTACAAAGGAATGGCCAAAATAATTTCTTGTACCTGTCGTCGATGCAGATTTATTTGACAGTGAAACTTTAGGGAGCTCGATAGTTACACAAGTTGAACATGTTGGACAGTCCAGTGGGACGAAAAAGTAGAAAAAGCACGTTGAAGTCTAGGACATAGAGAGTGACGAAGAGATCGAAGAGAAAACTTCTAGAGCTAACAGGTCTGGAGGAGAAGACGAAGCAAAAGGACAGGGAGGAGGTGAAGAAAAAGTAGAAGGACATGGAGGAGGAGATGAAGGAGAAGAAGAGCATGGAGGAGGTGAAGCTACACCACCTGAAGATCCCCCTATTGGGACAGTGACACCGCAAAAGAGGAAAGTTACTCTGAAGAAACCTTCAGCAAAGAAGAAAACATGTGCCAATAAGCCACAGTTGGAATCCACTCTCACTGATGATGAAATTAGTTTGGTCCATGGAGCTATGGAGGACACCTTTGAAGACATGTTGTAGAGATACGAAGAGAAGCATGTGGATTTATATGGAAGGATTGAGAGGGCGTTGAAGGAAGTCCAACAGGTTGTTTTCTTGGTCTGCGCAGTTCCTACTGCGCCGTGTGTGCCTTCCTCATCAAATACCTTAGACTTGGGGGACAAACCATCCCATCTAATAAGGATTGTAGATGAAACAAAATCTCGGTTCCAAAGATCTTAGGAAGAGAAGGATAAGGCTACAAAAGCCTTGCAAAAAGAGAAATATGAATTCCTAGTACAGTTACGAGCAACGCAGGACAGTGTAGCTACTTATGAAAGTGAGAAAGCATAGTTTCAGGTGAAGCTTCAAGAGGAAAAGAGAGCTGGGGAAGCCCAACTATAGAAGGAAAAAGAGAAGTTTCTTGTAGAACAGGCTATGGTCAAAGAAACAGTAATAAAAGCATGTCTCTCTATGCCAAGCTTGGTATAGGAGGAGCAGGATCCTATCGAAGCCCAAGTAGCTAAACTCGCAGAGACCCTCTAGCATTTTTAGGCTACAATAGTTGAACTGGAGGCCCAAACAATACCGAGCACTCCACAAGAGGTGCATGACTAGAGGGAGGAATCTACCAAAAATACAATAGAAATTATAAAATCCCTCGCCTCGGTATGTAAAAAACTAAGTCATAGGAGCACCCAGACATATGAACTCCTCATAGACGATCTAGATTTAAAGAAACTAGAGGTTCAGTTACAAGAGGTGCAACAACAAGAATTTTCATTGCAGCCGCATATGAAGTGGCTCACAACAGTAGAAAGGATGAAGAGATCCCAGGAGAAACGCATAGTACAAGATTAGATCACTTCCCTCCAGGATAAGGTGATGGAGGTAACACAGAATTTACAACCTGTGTAGGATGAACCTTGCAAGTTGTTTGAGGAGATCAATAGCCAGGACTCATAGATAGATCAAGTAGTTGAAGCAGTAGAACAATGCCTAGAAGGGCCTGTTACAGAGCAGACAGTCCAGGATCTCACTGAGTAGGAGGCTCAGGCGAGGCAGCAAGTTGAGGAAGCTCGAGTTAATATAGAGGATTTTGAAGCAACATTTTTCAGACCTGAGTGACTTGGGACGAGCCACAAGTGAGTGTTGGGGGCCTATTGGCCCTCGACCAAAATTTGGTCAATTTTGGCCCATGTTTGGACTTTGCAACGATGGTCGAAGAAGGAGCACCTAGGCAAACCTGAGATCATGGATCTCACTTATTTTGTGGGGTATGTGGACCCAATAATGAGTCCTCTAGGGTTTTGTAATGGGTTTATGGGATTTCGGCCCATGGGTTCTCCCCATTTTTTGGCCCTATTGTAAGATTTTGTAAAGTATAAATAAAGAGGAATGTATTGTAGTTCAACTATTTCTGCGTGAAATAATAGTTCTGTGCGCAGAAGTGTATGTGGTCAAGGCTTTGTGCCTGAATGCGATTTTTTAGCAGGTGTTAATTGTTGTGATAGGGATTGTGGCTCTGTGCATTTGACCTATTTTTGGAAGGCAAAGAAGGATGATCTAGTGCTTAGTGTGCAGATCTCCTGTCTTGTGAGAAGTTCGACTCTGTGGCTTAATGCATGGGAGTGAGTGGATGTAATATTTTGGTGAATAATAAAGAGGCGAACCGGTTTGTGGACGCAGCCCCACCCTGGGGTGAACCACATATATCTGATGTCTCATGGTTTTCTTTCTGCTGTGTTATTTATGATTTTTTCCAGTGCTTTGATTATGATGTGTAATGAATAGATATGTGGTTTCTTAAAGACTTTTCTTATGTTAAAGGGTAAATGAATGTTATATCTAACTCGTAGTGCTAAGTGATAAGTGCTCAGGGTATATGATCAATTGTTGTTACTACGTCGATCGGTCTTTGATTATGCTCTGCGGTGTTAATAGGGTTAATAAACTAATTCATGACACTTCCTAAGCATTAACAGAATATTCTGCAAAGTACTCTTATCACAGATTCATGTCCTGGCCTAGTTACAGACACCTGCATCCTGTAACCCCCCTGCTTCTACCTCAGGTGAGACTTCGCCTGCTTCGTTGGTGTTGCCGAAAGGGCCAGTAGTCAGGCTTTTTTTGGTGCGTTGTTAAGTGTTAAACCCTAGGTCTACCCCTCAGCCAACACCGCTACACATTCTCAACAAGAAGGAAATTCTATTGTGGAAGAGAACCATCACCCAAGTTAAAGTGTAGTGGAGAAAATTTAGTCCTAAGGAGGCCACTTGGGAAATGGAAGAAGCTATGGGGAAATATTATTCAATTTTGTTCCAAATACAAGATTCTCATATGGAACACAAATGACAATGTTCAGTTCAAGTGGGGAAGGATGTAATATCCCATCATTTAAAATACTTTAATAATTTTGAATAATTGTGATTTTGGTTTATTATTTTGAGAAAGATTTAAGTTAAAATTATATCATCATAAAAATTGGATGATGAGGAATATTTGTGTAAATATTGTTTTATATTTATTTTATTTTACAAGAGACAAACTAATGAGGGAATCTAGTTATAAAAGAGTAATTATTTATTCCATGGGAGACTGAAAAGGGATAAAAGCAACTAGGGTAAATATTGTCCATGAGGACAAGTGTAAAACTACTCCCAAATATGTGGGAGGTGAGGGAACAAGCTAGTATAAATTTATTCCAAGACTCCTTATTGTGAGGGATGGGGCTAACTTGAAAATAAATACCTAGGAAAACTATTATTCTTCTTGGTAACATAAGAGGAGATACAAGTATAGAGGATGCAAGACAATGCTAAGTACTTGTGTGGGAATTGAACTTGATGGGATGGATAAAGACTGAAGTTATAGAATATAGTTGGAGAATGTTGTTGAAATTTTCAGTCCCTATGGAATACATAATTAGGTTGGGGGTTGACAACAGCAAGTAACTTGGTTGTTCTAGTCTATGTTTCATAGGAACTGGATTCTTTCTTCAATTCGTCCCCAATATTTCTTTTGACTTAGATATGTTTCTTACCTATATTTTAATTTTGTTGTTAATAGTTATCAATGGTCACTATAGTGGTTATCTGAAAGGACTACATTCTGGAATAACTAGGAAAATTATTTGTGTATAATCCCTATAATGTTAGAAATAATATGTGTTAGGAGAAGAGATTCAGTTTATTATTTCTTATGCAGAAAATATTGTAGATAAAAGACAATATTAATAGTATATAAATTTTTAAGAAAAATCCTATTATCAAGAAACAAAGTTTATTTCTAATTATGAAATCAGTGGATAAAAATAAATATGAAAAGTATTTCTTTTGAGATAGATGCAACATAGATCTAGAATTTTCAGTGTATATACTAGAACTTGTTGTAAATCTTGTTTTGTTACATGTTAGAAATAATTTACTTGCAAACCAAAAGATTCTGATACACTCATTTTTTTCTTGAATAAAAGGGAAATATCATATTTACATAATGTGGAAAATAGAACCGTAGAGGCTATCTTAAATAGATTAACAATTTAAATAGAGAGAATAACCAAACTACAAGTATTTTATAACAATTGAATAATATCATTAAAAGTAAAAGATTAACCATGATATAACCCATGGAGAGCGGAAACCCATGAGGTGGTTACCTCTATATATGAATAAACTCATAATTAATAAAACAATGTTCAACCTCATGGTCGTCGGACACCGTGACTATAGCCGTATTCTTTATACAATTTTTCTTTAGAGAAACAATGATATAGTACCTTAGAACGAATGTATCCTAGAGAGAATTCAAGAGGGTTTAGATTCTTCCCTAGAACACGAACCATTACAAACAATTTAGTATTGAAATAGAGAAAGGATAATAAAACAAAAATAACAAAACTAATTTATTAAGAGTGTGTTAGGGTAAGATCTTTCCATCCCCTTGTGGTTGGAAAGAAAGTACACATGAGTTTATACCAGTCTGGGTTTACCCTTAAGTAACCATGAAAAGAGTTTGGTAAAATACCAACAAGAAGCAAGTGCTGCATGGCAGCGTAGTCCTTGCCAAGTTGGGATGGGAGTAAATGCGACCTAGTACAAACACGTGGCTAGAAAGTTGAAATACATGTGGTTTGCATGCAGAACATAGTATTCCCGAATTAGTTCTTCCTGAAAAATATAAAAAATTATAAGCATTTGAAAGGTTGTTGGACACAAAAAATTTAGCATTACCGAATTAGTTATCTTTAAAACAAGGGTTCCTGAATACAAAAGAAATTGAAATTTATGAAATTATAGGTTCCTGGACAACATAAACTATGCATACCAAAAATGTAATTTTATAAAGTAGATATTTAGTTTTATACATACGAAATATGTACTTTTATAATGGATCACGGGTTGTCGGGCTGGCGGGATCAAAATTAGGCCTCTGATGTTCTCTTCGATACAAAAATTGATAAGCGGAGTTGCGGACTATAGAGATTTATCAGAAATTAATAAATTATACATACGAAATATGTACCTTTACTAAATTAGATATTTAGTTTTATACATATGAAATTTGTACTTTTATAATGTATGGGGACTAGATTTTATAGAGTATGCACGGAGCCCTCATTGGATACTTAGCCAGTTTTTGGATCGCAGGTTCTCGGGCTGGCATGCTCAAAATTGGGCCTTTGATGTTCCGTTCCCTACAAATAGCACTGACAGTTCCGCGATATACAAAATGAGACGTGGAGTTGCATACTATACAAATTTAGCAGAAATTAATAATGTATGTTACATATTTGTGGAAATTACATGAACATTTAAAAGCATATAATAGAATAGTAATAACGTGTGTTACATTTAGTTTTCTTTAAAACTAAGTATTTTATTGGACAAAAAAAATATAGCATTGTCGAATTAGTTTTTTTGCACACATTTTATAGAGCATGCACAAATCCTTCATTCCATACTTAGCCATCTTTTGGATCGCGGGTTCTTGGGATGGTAGGCTAAAAAATGGGCCTCTGTTGTTCCATGTCCTACAAATAGCACCGAGAGTTCCATGACATACAAATTGACAAGTGAACTTGGGAACTATAAAAACTTATTATAAAATAAATAATCTTTGTTACATATCTCTCGAAATTACTTCAATATTTAATAACATACAATAGAATAGTAATAATGTCTATTACAAAGTTTTGTGGAGGAAAACAAAAAGAAATTAGCATTCCCGAACTAGTTTTCTCTAAAGCAAAGGGTTTTGGACATAAGAGAAATCAAAATCTATCAAAGTATAGGTTCCTGGACACCCAAAAAATTAGCATACAATAGAATAGTAACAATGTCGTAGAAGACAAAAAAATTAGCATACAATAGGACACAAGAAATATAACAGATCCGAATTAGTTTTCTTTGGAACAAACAAGAAAGGTTCCTGGAAACCCAAAATTTAGTATACAATAAAGGCATTGTCAAATCAATTTTCTTTGGAATTTATCAAAAATTAATAATGTCTCTTACAGATTTCTGGGAATTTATATGTGTTTGTCATATAGACTAGGATTAGGGCTCCCGCGGACCATAAAAATAAATAAGTACAAGAATTAGGAATGTCAAAAGAACAAGTGCGCGACGATAGAGAGGAAGACCTGAAAAGAAGAAATTCGAAGTTATGAGTATTTGGTTACAGTTTTCTATTTAAAGAGGTCATAAGTGGATTGATAAAGAAAACAAGATGACATCATAGACTTAAACTAGATTGATAAAGAAAACAAGATGCCAGTATATACTTACTATGAAGACGATGTGTTTTTGTTGTTGTCCTCAATGGTCAGTGGAGTCTTGTTGATCGTTTGTTGCCCTTCCTGGACGAGGCTGTCCATTCTCTGTTGGAACCATTCTTAGATGTGGCTTTCCATGGGGGTTGTGTTGACTTCATCCCATATTTCTATGTTGTAAAGGTCATTTTCTAATTTCCTTAGATCCATTGAAATACTATGTAGACTTTGTTCAATTTCTTCATTGTGTCCCACATAGTCCAGTACCTAGTTCTCATGCTCATCTAGACGATGTTCAACTATGCCCTAAAATATTTTGAAAGACAACCCCTTTAAAATATCAACTTGTTCCTGGAAGGCTTCTTTGGTGATTGACAAGGATTTGAGAATTAAGTTTGGATATTTAACCTCGTTGGTAGTTACGACTAAGTCCATCTGCAGAAGGCTTGTGAATAAATATTCCTTTTCTGATATGACTTGTTTAAATGATTTGACAATGAGCTCTAGGTTGTCAACTTTATTTTTCCATCATGGTTTTACCTTTTTGGTCTGCTTTGGCGAGGGGAGTTTCTCTTGTCTTCTTTTCAGTTCTGATGTGTCGAAAACATAGTTGGAAAAAGGGGTTAGTACCTTATCATAGAAATGATGTTCATTTTTTAAATTCCCCTCCAAATATTGCAGGAAATCATTGGCCTTATTTACGAAGGAAACTAAGTTTTTTGATGTTTCCTAGGCTTCAGTAAGTAGATGCATTCTTTTTTTGATGTTATTCTCTACAATGGATCTAGAGCATGCAAAGAGGGTAGAGGATTCTTTCATCTTGGCTGTAGTGGTAGAAGGGATGATGCTTTGCAAAGGACTGGAAAATTCTAGGGTTGCAATGAAAGACTGCTCATATTCGTTGAGGCGGTCTTTTAGATTGCCATTTTCTGTCTCAGTTCCTCCAATGGAATCACGAATAATTTCACCAATTACCTGATGAAATGAGGAGATTTGGGACGACCGCATTTCCCTAAAGTTAATTTATGTGCGAGATTTTCCTTTCTTGCTTGCTACATCTTTCTTCTCAATGACCATACTTTTATATTGGCTATCAAAAATAGCACTCTAGATTACAAAGGATTCATCTGTGTTAAAAAAGTCGGTCTCAGATATTTCCACTGCGGATGACCCAATTTTCTGCATGTGCTCAGTTTCAATTTCAAGTTGCAGTTTTCCACTTTCAATTTTAGATTCCTCCACCTGCCCTGCATTATTTTTTCTCTTTTTCGCGAGTGGAAGTTTGTGAGAACTATCAATATTTATGCGAGGATGGTTCTTATCTCCTCCTCCATTTGAAGATTTCTGGGTTTCTTTCTTACTCGGGTGGACCGTCGAAGAGATCCTCCGTGATGTCATGCTCTTAGGAGTGTTGGCGGGGGACTGGGTACTCTTTTCACTAGATATGTTTCCATGTTGTCTGTACAATTCAGCCATGCTTTGCAATGTCTTTGCGTCGCAATCAGTAGAAGCAATATTGTTGTCGACATTTTCCATGTCTTGGTTCAGGTGTCTATGGATAAAAGAGGTTTTAAAGCCAACAACCAATAAATGTTCTCAAAAAGTGCCATTAGGGTCAAACCCTTTTAGCCTTTCAGCGTACGTTAGGTTCAATTTCTTTAAATGGGTAGAAAACTCGACAATCTTGTTGATGTTTATGCACATGAATTCTTTGACTTTCCAGGGCAGAGGAATGAACTGTTTGTTTTTCTTGTCATGGAAAAAATGCAACCAATGGTTGTATTTCTTTTATATCTCTGCAAAAAAAGTCTTGTTTGTGATGTGGCATGGAAGGAAGACAGGATTTTTCTTATATCCAAAGACCATGAGGAAACTGATTTTCCTCTTGCTCAATTCTTCCCTTCCTGTTCAAAAACTTGGTTGTGTGGCCAGACATCTGTGAAGCATCCTTGCCTAACAATAAATCTTTGAAAACTGAGACAAAGCCATTAAAAAATTCATAAAGGCAATGGGAGGCCTTGTGCCTCCAAAGGGCCTCGTACTAGAATGTTACTAGGTCAAATCCATAGTTTATTTTATGGGAAAGAGAATGTTTTGGAAATGGGCAATAATGCACAATTGCGAAAATTAAGTAGGATGACATATAAAATTTATTCGATTCTTTGAATCGTGACAACTGGTAACAAAGATCAATGGAAATTAGCTTCCCCCAATTGAAAATGTATTGTTCCTTGACTATGAAATACAAAATATAAATAATTATGTGGGAAATGCTTGTCGTGGATGCCTGTCCCGTTATTCTTGTAAAGAGCCACACAATTTCCCAAAATAAATTTCTAAAGGAAATTACCTACAACCTTTTGATATCTTCAGGAACTATTGTTGGATCTTCAAGGAATTAGGCTAAGATGTCCATCCCGTTATCACGTTTTTCTGTAAACGGCTTGCAGTCTTTTCCTCTGAAGGTCAATGTTGGCTTCGACAATTTTAACATCTCACGAAAGACCTGAGGTGACAAAGAAACATGAGAATGGTCACACAGTGGAATAATTCTTTGTCTTGGAATATATTTTTCAGTGCGCCAAGAGACCACCTCCTTACATTAAAAAACCTCAAGGACGTAGCCTGCACGAGCGATTCCAGAGGTCCAAAGCACTTCGTTCTGGGTGGAATGGGATGAATAGTAAAAGTATGCCCTGGACCACTGGAAGTTTTGGTCCTCATGTGTGAACATATTTACTGTATCTCCACAAAACTGCTATCAACTTGCTAGCATAAGTCTACAAGAACATTTGTTCACTATAGATGATGAATGAAATGAAAATTTGGAAGGGATAATATAACCCTGTGCAAATTTTGGTCCAAAGCGTGTGAATGGGAGATGTCCTCGAGACTTTCGTTGATTAATGAAAATTTGGACAATTGTTGCATGATGCGTTGTTAACATTAAAAACTAGTAATTACATGCATAGAAACTGCAAACATGGAGGATATTGCAATCAATGATTAAGCATTGTATATTTCTTGAGCGACCCAACACAACGACGCGTGTTTGAGATGAATAATCGAAAGGGACAAAATAAATCTCCACACATCTTGGTTTAATGCGTAATAATGGGAGATATCCTCGAGCATTTTGCCTATTAATGACAATGTTGACAATTCCTGCATGGTCAACTGTTAGCATGAAATGTTTCTAATTGCATAGTAAGAAAGTACGGAGGTCGCAGGCATGAGAAAAAAATAGCTACAAAATAGGGTTGCAAGGTACAACCGTTGAAGGTGAGGGCGCGAGGGTCAGATTGTATGTATCAGAAATTCTTGAGTGCAATGCACGTAACAAAGAAGAGGGTATGGTAGGACAGCCAGAAGGACAGGAAGTTAGTGGGGATGGAAGGTAGTGAGAGATACTTTGAAAAATTTGTGAGTCGTGGTAGAGTGAAGAGAAGACGATATCGGAATCCAGTAGTCAATTTGTATATTGCGCAGGATGTGATGCCACCTGTTTCATACCTCTGTGTCCAGTTGCCACTACTAAGAGATAATTTAGTATTGAAAATATTTTTTTAGATATTGTTAGATACTTCATAGGGATTAGCATCCGTAAATAATGGAAATATCCACCCCGCCAGCCCTGCATTCCATGTGTTAATTTGTATATCATGGAACTAGCATTGATGTTAGGAGGACACAGAACAATATAAGTACAATGTTGAGTCAACTAGTCTGCAGGTCCAATTGTCAATTTGTATATTGTGGAATTTTGGGTGTTATTTGTAAGACACACAAAAATGGAGACCCAGTTTTTAGCCCACCACCCGAGAACCCGTGATCCAAAATGTTGCTAGGTATGGAATGTGAAATCCGTACATGCTCTATAAGATATCATGTCCATACTTTATAGTCCCATAATACACAGGAAGAAAAAAAGGGGAAAAGGATGAAGTAGTTAGCTGTGGAATTGTAGATCACAAAATTTTTGAGTGGAAGATGTATATAATGGAACAAAAAGGAACAGAGTTCAATTGCACCAACTCGGCAACTGTAGGCATAAAATTCACTAAGTATGAAAAGGAAAAGTGGGTGGTCCAATTTGGCATGCGAGGATATAGACGGAGATGAAATTGGCACCAACCCAACAGCTGTGGACATAAAATTGGCCAAGTATGGAAAGAAACAACGGTCGGTCGGATTCATCGTGTGATTATATAGATGGAGATAAAGATATGTCAACTCGCCATCGCTGGGGTTGCACATTTTATGAACCCGGAAACAAGAGGATCCAAAACAGGCTGCGAAGGTGTCTATAGAAGAGGTGAGGACCCGACGTTCTAATTGTATCTCTACAGACATTTGAATGCATAATCTGTAACACAGAAGAGATGACGATGTCAGAATCTGGTAGTTAATTTGTATTCGGTAGTCTAGTTATATACTTAGTCGCGTTTCTATGATTGTGGGTTCCAACATTAGTGTGTTGACATATCTTCATCTCCATCTATATCCTCGTATGGCGAATTGGACCGCCTGTTGTTCCTTTTCATAATTAGTGAATTTTATGCCCGCAGTTGTTGAGTTGGCGCAATTCAACTCTTCTGTTTCTTATTTTGTCATCTACATGTACCACTCAAAATTTCCATGATCTAAAATTCCACTGCGAACTTATCTGTCCATTTTCCCTTATTTTCTTCCCATGTATTATGGGACTATAAAATATGGACATGATATTTTATAGAGCATGTACGGATTTTGCATTCCATACCTAGCAACATTTTGGATCGCGGGTTCTCGGGCAGGTGGGCGGGCTCAAAATTGGGACTCCATTGTTCTGTTCCCTATAAATAGCACCCATAATTCCACAATATACAAATTTACAAGCGGACCTGCACACTGGCGGACTCAACATTGCACTTCTATTGTTCCATTTCCTCCAAAAAACACTCCCAGTTTCGCGATATAGAAATTGACACACGGAATGAAGGGCTGGAGGGGAGGAGATTGCCATTTTTTACGGATGCTAATCCCTATGAAGTATCTAACAGTATCTAAAAAATTATTTTGAATACTAAACTAGCTCTTAGTAGTGACAACTGGACGCAGAGGTACGAAACCGTTGGGATTGCACAAATTTTGAGTGGAAGATGTATATAATGGAACAAAAATGAACAGAGTTCGATTGTGCCAACTCGACAACCATGGGCATAAAATTCAATAAGTATGAAAAGGAATAGTGGGTGGTCCAATTTTCCATGCGAGGATATATATGGAGATGAAATTGGCGCCAACTCGACAACCGTGGACATAAAATTGGCCAAGTATGGAAAGAAATAGCAGTTGGGCAGATTTGTCGTGTGATTATATAGATGGAGATAAAAATATGTCAACCCGCCAACGATGGGGTTACACATTTCATGAACCTGGCAACAAGAGGATCCAAAATAGGCTGCGAAGGTGTCTACAAAAGACGCAAGGCCCCGACGTTCTAATTGTATCGCTCCGAACAATTGAATGCATAATCTCTAACATGGAAGAGTGGACGATGTCAGAATCCGATAGTCAATTTGTATATTGCAAAGGGTTCTGCATTCCATACCTAGGGACATTTTGGATCGTGGGTTCTCGGGTGGGCGGGCTCAAAATTGGGCCTCCATTGTTTTGTGCCCTACAAATAGCACCTAGAATTCCACGATATAAAAATTGACAAGTGGACCTGCGGACTGGTGGACTCAACATTACACTTCTATTGTTTTGTGTCCTCCAAACAACGCTCCCAGTTTCGTGATATAGAAATTGACACACGGAATGCATGGCTGGTGGGGTGGAGATTTCCATTGTTTATGGATGCTAATCCCTATGAAGTATCTAACAGTATCTGAAAAAATATTTTGAATACTAAATTATCTCTTAGTAGTGGCAACTGGACACAGAGGTACAAAAACGTTGGGATTGCACAAATTTTGAGTGGAAGATGTATATAACGGAACAAAAAGGAACATAGTTCAATTGCGCCAACTCAACAACCATGGGCATAAAATTCACTAAGTATCAAAAGGAACAGCAGGTGGTCCAATTTTCCATGCGAGGATATAGATGGATATGAAATTGGCGCCAACTCGAAAACCGTGGACGTAAAATTGGCCAAGTATGGAAAGAACAACAGTAGATCGGATTTGTCGTGTGATTATATAGATGGAGATAAATATATGTCAACCCGCCAATGTTGGGGTTTCACATTTCATGAACCCGACAACAAGAGGATCCAAAACAGGTTGCGAAGGTGTCTGCAGAAGATGCAAGGCCCTGACGTTGTAATTGTATCTCTCTGAACATTTGAATGCATAATCTGTAATAGGGAAGAGCAGACGATGTCGGAATTCGGTAGTCAATTTGTATATTGCGTAGGGTGCAATCCCAATTGTTGCATACCTCTATGTCCATTTGTCACTACTAAGAGCTAATTTAGTATTCAAAATAATTTTTTAGATACTGTTAGATATTTCATAGGGATTAGCATATGTAAACAATGGAAATATCCACCTCACCAACCCTGCATTTTGTGTGTCAATTTCTATATAACGAAACTGGGAGCGTTGTTTGGAGGAAACAGAACAATATAATTTCAATGCTGAGTTCTCCAGTCCACAGGTCCACTTGTCAATTTGTATATCACGGAATTCTGGGTGCTATTTGTAGGGAACAGAACAATAGAGGCCCAATTTTGAGCCCGCACGCCTGAGAACCCACGATCCAAAATGCCACTAGGTATGGAATGCAGAATCCATACATACTCTATAAAATATCATGTCCATATTTTATAGTCCCATAATACACAGGAAGAAAATAAGGGGAAAATAATGGAGAAGTTTGCAGAGGAATTGTATATCACGAAAATTTTGAGTGGTAGATGTAGGTGACAGAACAAGAAGTAGCAGAGTTGAATTGCAACAACTCGGCAACCACGGGCATAAAATTCATTAAGTATGAAAAGGAACACTGGGCGGTCCAATTCTCCATATGAGGATATAGATGGATATGAATATATGTCAACACGCCAACGTTGGAACCCACGATCATAGAAACACGACTAAGTATATAACTAGAAATCGATAATACATGGGAAGAAGACAAGGGAAAAGTATCTCGCTGAAGAACATATAGTGTTTGATTATTAATGAAAATGATTTCGAACCTCTACTGAATTCTCACCAGTTAAGGCATAAATTGTAGATCATGGAAGTATCTTTCACACCACCGTGTCCACTTGTCACTAGTAAGAGCATTGTTGATCTATATCAGGAAGGACATGAAGTTGTTGGGGATGGAAAGTAGTAGTAGATACTTTGAACGAAGTTAATGTATACAAGGAACCTGTGGTGTAATTGTAGATCACAGATGTTTTGAGTGAAAGATGTATATACCGGAACGATAAGAAAATGGGTTCACAAGAGCCGACCCCGCAGCGACGACCATCAAATTGGCTATGTAAATGAACAACGCTCGATCGGATCCGTCATGTGAGGATATGGATGAAGATAAAGACATGTCAGCCTGCAAACCTTGCAACTTCCCATCATCGAAAGACGACTAAGTATAAAACCAGAAAGACGTAATGGACAGGAAAATAAAAAGGGAAAAAGAGATAAGTATCTGAATGTCGAAAAAACCTTTATTTTTTTCCCTTTATTAATGGCAATGTTTTTGAACCCCTATTAGGTTCTCACTAGTAAAATCATTAATTGAAGATCACTGAATTTCTTTGGCTGTAATATGTATATGATGTAACATGGGACATAGGTGTTGGGTACCGCAAACCCGGGGCCTAGTGCCTAGATAACCGGCTAAGTATTGGCCAAGAAAAAAGTTTGATATCTATTTCAATAATATTCATACTAGTATCTATCAATGGAGAAAGTTTTCATATTTATCTGAATATTATTCATACTGATATATATTAATGGATTATTTATGTTTCAAATGAAAATGATCTCCCAATTTTCAATATTATCTTCAGTTCACAAATTTCGTTGAACCCACGAAAAGTTTGACTGCAAGATGTACATAGCGCAACAAGAAACATGAATTTGCATTGTGGTATGAACGAGATAAACCCCTTATCATCTATTCATCTTGTATTTCTTGCAATGGCATCCGAAAACACTGGATCTCCATAAGAATCAATATCTAAATTAAATTAAATGCAATCAATATTTGGTGTGACTTAAGTAATTAAAGCATAAATTGCAGACTACGGAAGTTATTTGGCTACAAGATGTATATGGCGGAACATGGAACGTAGTTTTTTAATACCACAAACCCAAACATAATTGCCTAAGTGTTTTGTATTTATTCCAATAGTACTGATATTAGTATATATGCACAGATATTATCAAATAGAAGAAGCTGCAATTTATCCAACATACTGAACAGGAACATTGCGTCAACAGTTGAGCCACTTATGAAAAGTTATTCTTAAATGTAAAATGTAAATAAAGAACAGACCAATCTTTATTTAGATTGAAGTAGTGGGAAACATAAAGTAAAGCTTGTTGTTCATGTTTAATGACACAGGGGAAGAAGGTACAAAATACAATTAAAAAAAATACCAGAAATTTAAAAATACTGAAATATGAAATTGATGAAGCTTATTGACAGTTTTCTTGACGTTCAAACTCTTTATTTGTAAAAAATGAGTTGAATATCAATTTTGGGTTTTGTACTTAATTGGTGTTTCCAACTACGTCTATCCCAGTTTTTTGAATACCTTGTCTCTTCCAGATATGGTTTGCTTGCAATGGCTTCTTATTCAACATTCCATTCTTTGTCAAGTATTAATTTCTCTCTGTTGTCAAAAAGTTGGGGTTTAATATTCTTTCCTTCTAATGTTCCTAACCCTTGACATCTGAGACAACATAGAAATGCAATTCAGGCCGATTTCAAAGTGCACGGAATCGTTTTATGTCACAACAACTATGGAAGAGAAAACAAATTCAAGTACGTAGTGACTGGTATTCTCCCTGTATTCGATCATCCGTTTGGTTGAAAAGCATGCTTGAGGATTTGTATGTTGAACTTCTTTGTTTTATTAGAGTAAATTGGAAGAAACTTTCAACCCATATGCAAAATAAAAATAGGTACATAACTTCTTCGAGCAACAAAGGTGTGGAAAATGCATCAAATGCTGCAGAACACAACAATACAGGTCTGGCAAGTGTATCAAATGTTGCATATGGCATCATAATATATATTTCCTCATAGCGGTGGAGGTATGGTGTCCCATAGAAAGGTCTGGCATGTTCAGAGGTGACGCCAAATATGTGGAGTATGCAACTACATCCAGAGGAAACCGAAAAAACTTTGACAAAGAATATGGATTTCTATTAAGTTGGTTATCAGACCTACATGTAGCTCATCAAACTTTGAAATATAAAATTTTGTAGTGATAATATGTCATTTTATCCACCCATATAGTTTTTGTTACCCGCTTCTGGTTACATTCACAAATGGAGAAACATTTTGCATCATTTATGAACATGATAGGCCATTTTGCAAGCCACTGTAAATGCGTCGCCCCCAAGGAAAAAAAAATATTATGGGATACGTACACTTGCCAAATCTATGTTGTTGGAAGAAGATATATACTTAAACAAATCACTATTTTGCACGTGACCTCAAAATCCATTACAATTCCTAGCAAGAAAACAAAGAAGTTCAACAAACAAATCTCTAGGCAACCTTTTCAACCACCCAAAGCATCAAAAACAGGGAGAACACCAACCAAAACATACTTGTTCTTTTTTTTCCTCCTCTATGAGTTTCTCTAGTATAACAAAGTTTTTTTTACTCAAAGCTCACATCACATAAAACCAGTATCTCTTCTTTCATATACCCCTCAATTGCATCTCTAAGTTGTCTTACATGTCCATGACCAGGACCATTAGAATGAAGGCACCCTAAAGAATAACTCTTTGATGATAGAGAGAAACGGAAATAACTATGTAAAATCAATTTTGGATGATCTTCTGTATATTTTGTGTTGATTCATTTTAATGACGTATGTTCTCGATATTTTCTCTTATTAATGCCAATCATTTCGAATATGTACGTTGAATAGTGACTAGCAACACGTATTAAAATTCCCATATCCGAGCAAATTCTCAAATTTGACATCTAAGATATGCACAATATTAAAGAGGGACATGATGTCAAGGTCTCTATGGGTGACACGCTCATGAACTATGTTGACGCTTTTAAGAAAACTAAAATTGCACAAGCTAAAATATATATATATATATATATATATATATATATATATATATATATATATATATTCGCATATTCAAAATGAAGGAAAAAACAAATTACCAGATCCCATAGTATTCACCTGCCTATTCATTTTAATGGGAGATATACTCGAGATTTCTAGTTATTAAAGCCCATCTTTTTGAACCTGTCTGGTCGGTTCTAACTTTTGAAAGCATATTTAATGTGTATTGGGAAGCGGTGAAGGTAGCGGTGATGGATCCCTATGTAACATACGACACTACTATTTCTGTCTTTTCTCCACAAGTGTATGTAAAGCGTACGTAAAGAAAAGTAATTCGAGAATGCTAATTTTTTTGGACATGAGCCCTTAAAATTCAAATAGTCTGCAAGTACGATTCTCAATTTGTATATCGAAAAACTCTCTGTGTTATTTGTAGGAAATAGAACAATAGAAGCCGAATTTAGAGCCTGCCACCCCAAGAACCCGTGATCCAAAAAATTCTTACTATTTATTTTGTGTTTTTGTCCACCAACGTATGTAAAATGTACATAAACTAAACTATTTCGAGAATGCTAAATTTTTTGGACACGAGGCCTTTAAAATTCAAATAGTCTGCAAGTTTGATTGTCAATTTGTTTATCGTGTAACTCTCCGATTATCAATTTTCAGTCGGCTACCTCGAGAACAGGCGATGCAAAAATTGGCTAAGTATGGGATGAGGGCTCCGTGCATGCTTTATATATCTATTTTATAAAATTACATATTTACTATGTTTAATTTATGTTGTCCAGGAAACCCATAATTTCATAAATTTCAATCTCTTCTGTCCAGGTGCCCTTCTTTTAAAGAAAACTAATTCGGGAATGCTAATGTATACACTGAACATGACCTTGCGGAACTCTCCATGCTATTTGTAGGGCACGGAACAACAGAAGACCAATTTTCATCCCGCCACCCCGTGAACCCATGATCATTAACTTATGCTCTCCAGGAAACCTATAATTTCATAAATTGCACTCTCTTATATCTAGGAGCCCTTCTTTTATAGAAAACTAATTCGGGAAAGCTAATGTAAACACTGAAAATGACCTATCATAGTTCGATTGAAACTATCTGCGAAGACGCATCCATAAAAATGGATAAGTATGCAACCGAACGGGGATTGGTCGGAATGACCACTTAAACGCGAGAAACTATAGAGTTAGAAATGCAGTTTACAAGAGGAAAATAAAAGGGAGAGAACAACTATATCTCCCAGACAGCAAAATGCACTCTCATAACTATGAAACCATAGCAACATAGAATCCATGGAAAAAACATCGGCAGCTATGAAAAATACTTTGAGGCTGACAAAATCTACTTCAACACGTAAGAGATGCAATTTACATCACCTGCAATGTTTTAGTCTGTTATTTTATATTAACAGTATTCTATGCAAAATCCACTGCAAAAAAATGTAACCAGAGATTGAACTGCAGATGCAACATACCAACATTGCAAACCCTAGGAAAACAAGAACAAGAAACAAATAAGAACCCAGGTGCAGGTGCAGGACTGGAACCCTACAAATAAGGCCCAACTGCAGGCATAGGACCGGAACCCTGCAAAGTTGAATCAAGCAACAATAAACAACATACAATGAAGAAAGAAGCAAGAATCAAACACTCCCCCAGGAACGATGATGTTCCAATTGCGATTGCAGAAACCCAAACGTGCAAACTGAAACAACACGAACATGCAAGCAAAAACAACAACAACATGCAAATAAGAAATCAACGCCATGCAAAAACCAAGCATGGACCAATGAACCAACAATGTCGCTGGAGCATATAAATTTTAAAAACAAAAGAAAATGTCTTGTAACAAGCCTTTTAAGTAACCATTCAACACTACCAAGCCTGTTAGGTAAACATTTAAGTCTATCAAAAGTTCTCTATAAACATTTAAGAAAAAAATTCAAGGTGGCAGGTCTTTGACGTATCCCAAAAAAATTATTATATTTTTTGTAAGAATAGTTTTAACACCAGAGAATGTATTGGAAGGCCAAACTTTCGAAATGCCACCATATCAAACATTTCCATAAATTTACCTAGCATAAAATGCTAAACCAAACATTCAAATTAATGCTAGCATTAATCCACCTTCGATGAATGCATAACAAAATATATGATTCAAAAATACCATATCCAACAATAAGACCTCCAATCCGATGTCCAATCAAATCATGACAAATATGGTACCTTTTTTTATATAAAAATCGATGTTTTCAATTCCCTGGTTCCAACAATAGATAATATGGAAATATTTGTGGTCAAAGGACAGACTAATATGAAGTCAACGATTTATCGATCACTATAGTCCCTCTATGCCTATGGTAGGGACTAATAATTCTTAAGGACATTGTTACACTTGTGAATTTACATAATAGGTAAGAGTAATAGGGTTAATATACACTGAACATAACTTTATATGTTCTCTCAATATACGATTGGGATTGTAAGGAATAGCTTGATGCCATGTATGGAATATTTTCCCTGTAAACAATAAAAATACAAAATGTGAGAAAAAAACCAAATAAATTGCTAATGAAAAATACTAATGCAGTTAAAACGCAAAGGGTGAAGAGGGATCAAGAATTTCATTACCATAGCTCATGGAATGTGATAGCATGGCCTTGCTGGTGTTTTGAACCCACATCTCTCTTGTACATTGTGAGCGGAGCCAAAGTCTCTGCGATCTATTACAGTTCAACACTACGATGAGCTTGAATTGGAAGGAAAATGTGTACTTCCCAAGTTGCATTAAGAGAAGGATGTACTATTAGTCAGAGTAGGTAAGGAGTAATGGTAGGAAGAAAAATCTCGATTACCACTCAAGATAATGCAAGATAATGCAGAGATATTCATTTATTACAACTCGTAGTCAAGAGGAGTCAAGTGTAGTGGTGAAGTGATATAATTTAATTCCATGTAGAGTATGTATACGAGGTATAAAAATGAGTATGTGAGCATTCTCTTTATCTAGAACAAGCTTAGCATTATGAAATTAAAAAAATTTAAACCATAGGCACGATTAGGATTGCCTCCCTACATATAAATACATTAAATACATACATTGAAGCATTTGAAAGAAAGAGAAGAGTTTGATATGGTAAGTTTAAATCTTATAATGTGAGTTGTGAAGTATTGATACTCTATGGACTTGAATTATTGGGTTGGAACAATCATATATATATTGATAAGTATTGAGTTTTAATTGCATGAAAGTTATATTTGTGGATGTGGTTGATCTAACTAAAGAAGATTCAGTTAATGAGACTAAATAAATTACACAGTAAAACACATACACATACACACATATATAACCCATAGAAGTAATTGTTTAGGTATGGATAGAGCAGTTTATTATCCATAATGTAGATAATACTTTTCTCAAAACTAATATCAGAATAAGATCTAGTATGTTTATTTCTATTATAGTTGAAAAGTAAAATGCACTTAAATGAATAGATTATGATAAGTCTATACCATAATATAGAAGACCTGGAATATGATGAGATTGGTTAGAAGAGTATTCGATCTATCATGAAAAGACCATGCCAAAAATAAATAAATATAGCAGTGGATGATGATTACATTTATGTACAAGACTTTGTGTGTTCTCGATGAAAGATAAAACAATTAATCGATCAAATGTGGGATATTTGTTTTGAATTTTATTTATTTATTAGTAGATACATTACATAGTTCCTTACAACCAATAAGAAATGGTTCTATTCCTCCCATAATTATTTTCACATGCCTAGACCAAGAGCAATAATGAGTGAGGATTAACCAAATGAATGAGGATCCTCCCCTTTAACAACCAAAAACATGTTTTATATATTTATATGAAATAACGAACCAAATGGCCTTCCCCAAGAAGTTCATGTAACCACTTTTCCCAACTAAAACCAAGATGGCTGAATAAATAATATTAAAAACACTTGGACCCTTTATCCCTTCTCTCTCATGGAATCATAGCCCCCTATATATGTCCTTGTCTATCTTGTAGCTAGTAATGTGTTTTTACTATTGATTGCATTGTACAAATACATATCTCTTCACATGGCCATATTACTCACTAATGTTATCGAACAAATCGGTAAGTGTGGACACAAACTTATCTCCCTAACTCCAACAAGAAATTAGAACAAAACGGAGCAGAATACAAGCTTCTCCTTATTTTTCATTGTAATGTAAACTAGTTCAAAGAGGGGCAAATGACATACCTTTTAAACATCGTTTGATCCTTTCTAGTATTGTCCTTGCTCCATATTTCGATTTGTGGGATGTTGAACCTATTAAGAAGCACAAACCAACAAAGAGACAGAACAATGATATATATATATATATATATATATATATATATATATATTCCAATGAAGCCTATGCATAAGATCAAGGAGTTATACAATAAAAATGGAGACACTTTTATAGGGAAGAAATGTATTACTTCATTGTGTTGATGAAAGTGGAGAATACAACCTATGCCTTGATGTTGCAAGGTCCCTTCCAATGGCCCTTTTCTTAAACACACACACCTTTGATCCAATTCTCTTGATGAAGAGTATTCATAACCTGACTTGGAAAGCTAAAGCAAATCTATGACAAGTACAATGTTCAACAGAATTCTTCATGCATAAGATAGACTAGCCTTTCCCATGGAAAATCCCTCTTTATATAGGGTGAAAGAGGTATGAATGAGGATATTAGGATGATCCAACTAAATCAGAGAAGCGAGTAAGATCCAAACCGATTGAAGGCCACTTGATCTTCGAGAAGATTTCATTCTAGAACTTTCATGAATTTCACCTTTTTATCTTGCTTGAGCATCGTCCCACCCTAAGTTAAAGCATCATGTGGCAACGTCGTAGTCCAATTTGGTGCAACATGCAATGATGAATCATTTTCGCACCACAATAATTTTGCAGGGTGTGGCGATATCCTTTGATAGGGGCTTTAAGAAAAAAAAGATGATTCAATTTATCATCGAGAAAGTCTCATTTCTTCAATAGCTTCATAGAATAGAGGAGTAAGTCATACATATATCATCAGTTGATCACAGGGAGACCAAAATAATGTCCTACAAAATTCCCCCCAAAGTATGAACTTGGAACATGTGACAACTGAAATACTTTGTAGAATGTGTGTGTCGATAACAAGGAGCACATTCGTTGGGATCCTGCAAATAATAAAGCATCTGCATAATAATATACCAATTTATAAGGTAGGAATTCCTATACTCAGACTACAAGTGACTCTAAGCATAAGTGTCAAGTGAGTGATGGCCATTAAACATACACTGTGGATCCATGTCATCATGATTCAACATAGCCATGAGAAATACATTATGGATCTATTCTCTAAAAACTCAAATTTGGACATAGCCACAAGACATACATGGTGGATCAATGTGTCAATAAAGACTTATGAATACTCCATCGCAACTTGGACTGATATGGTGATATCCAGGGTATTCATTTCCATCGTCCCGAGGTACGAATGTATCCATGTGATTACAAGTGTCGAAGTCGAACATGGTAGAAACCACTTGATTATCGGTCATTAATGGATATCGTTAACAAGTGTGATGGAAATCACCATTGATATCTATGACCCCCAAGGTACTCTAGTACAATCAACGAATGTGAATTAATGATTTGAAGTTGACCACTTGATGGAATCTTCTAATTAAGGGCCAATAATGTGAACCCACTTTTTGAAAACGAGGAAAACTGCCATTGACGCATGCAAGTTCCAAGGTACTAAATGATTTCTAAGTCTAATTCCCATATAATGAGGTGAAGTCGACAAGAAAAGACTCGTCACAGAAAGGCCTTAATGTATCACCCATCAATGACACAAAATATGTAACATATTTGAAGTAGATCAGTGTAAAAAGTGATTTATAACTGACCCAGGGAAGGCCGACATGGTAAGATTTTGAGGACTCCAGATGGCCGACTCGATAGAAGGCTTGTTTAGGTTGAACTTCTCTTGAACATATGAATGAAACGACAATTGTCTTGGCAACATTAACTGAAGGAGGACCCAACATATGGAATTGTGAATGGTTAAATGAGAGACAAATGGATTTCTCAACCCGAATACAATGATGAAGATGGGTGTCATGTTCAAGAGACACTTAGTGCCACTAACAAAGATACAAATATACATTTCTTTCCCAATTTCTCCCCACTATTTCTAGCGAGTACCTCTTTATTTTTACGCAAGATTGAGGAGGATAACATATGATTGTAATGTAAGCTCATCCTTTGGATGAGTCCCTTGGAGTATTTTTAACGAACCCTAGGAAGGAGTGGTTCGGTCCAATATAGGCCTTTTGACGCTTGTTTTATGATTCCAAATAAAGAAAACTCAGGGGTTTTTCATGTTTAGAGAGTCTGAAAAACACTTAAAGAAAACTCCAAAATGTCATTTTTGGTAAAGTATTATGATGAGACCAAAAAATAGATAAACTACTACTCAAAAGATGTTTTCTTCAAATACTTTAATGAGCGTGAAAAGAACAAGGACACTCGGTTATCTTTTCATGTTTAGGGAGCTTGAAAAGAGCTTAAAGGAGACTCGGGGATTTCATTTTTCGTATTTCCATTACGAGTCCAAAAAAGCGATAAAATTTTACACGATTACATTGTCATAATTCCACGAGCATGAGAAAGAATAAAGACCATGCTCTGAGTTTTTCCCGAAAAACCCTAAAAGTATATATACATTACAAAAAAACGCAAAAAACAACCAAAAAGGGGTGATCCATATCAAAATTTCGGTCGTCAGATCTCTGAACCTACAATATCGACACTTTTAAAGTTCATTAGGTTTGTGACATAGGTGAAAATATTTAAAAAATAATTTAATTTGAAATTAAAATGGTAAAAGTAAATAAAATAGGTCAAATCTAGTTCATTTACCATTTCATTTGCATTTTCACCAAACTAGTGCCAAAACCCCTCTTTTTCCTCCAATTTTAAAGTGACAATTGTGGAGCACCCGATGGACAATTTCTTGAGTTGTTTCCATGAGGTAGGTGTTCTTCCTCTCCTCTCTCTTTTCATGGTAAACTTTTTCAATTTTAAAGGTTAAATTTTGAGTTTGTGGACAATTTTGCAAGCTAGATTGCGCTTTGATATCGTCGCAAGCCCTCTCTATTGTGAACTGGGACAATCCTAGATTGTCGCAGGGTTTCTATAGTTGGGGTGTCACGACACCAAACTATGGGAAAAGGGCCCTTGTAACGACCACAACTGAAAAGCTAAAAATAGAGAGAGAGCTAAGAAAACTTCCAATTTTGAAATTTTGATGAACTAAATCATCATTTATTGTTGTTTGGCATATTTTCATTGGTCATCATACTCGAATGGAGCGAATGAGAGAATGAGGAGGAAGATTACTTTGTAGGGAATGATCCATGAACTTTCATGGCACTCTGGGAGTGCGGCTTGCTAAAATTTTTCAAAGTGCAGAGCATGAGGGCCCAATTGATGATATTGGAAAACTTAGTCTGTATGTGGGATGTTAATGAGAAATCATTTCATGTCGGGGTGCATACAATCACCCTATAGATTAATGAAATATACTTCTTGATTGGGTTATCTCTTCGTGTCTCTTGTGTGTCACAATGGGGAAGTAGAGGCGATGGTGAACCCATGGATTACTATGTAGCACATCACTGTGTAGCTGATACATGGAAACATAGTGGAAAAGTTTCCATAAAGTATGTTCAACACTTTCCTTCCAGGACTATTCTCTATACTATCACTCATATGGAAGGGAGTGTGGCTCCTGACATGGATTTATAGAGCCATTTTCAGTATTCTATTGAGTGTATGGAGCCCCGGGTTTTCAATTGGTGAGAGGGACTCCTAAAAAACATGAAGAAACAATTAACAAAGTGTAGGACCGATCGATTGAAACAATTCGGGTATGGATCTATTTTGGTATCCTTCTTCCTAGAGAGGGTCTCCATTTTTCACCTACAACATGTGGAATGGTGAATACCTGCTCCATAGGATCCTCGAAAGAAGAGATGGGTAGACATTATGGCACGTCATGATGGTGTTCCAATCGTTACGTATGGTGCAACTTTCTTCCAGTGGATGAGGGATCATCTTGTCATGGTTGAAGACTATGCATATGTCAGGACTAACTTCTGTGGAGGTCTCGGCTTGGAATTACCTGAGGGTTCTCAATGGGGAGAGATAGGTAAAAATGAATTTTTCATTATGTGTTGTTTTTGGTATTTTAATTATGATTTATTTTGTTTGTTATGCATATAAGACTAATCAAGTGCTCTCCACAATGAAGATGTCGCACCTTTTAGGCCTCCAAGAGAATCCCCTATCCAAAGACGTGGAGAGATAGGAGAAGTGGTGGGTCGAGGGGTAGAAACAGAGGATCTTGAGGAGATCAAACACAACCTTGAGGGATTTACTATGAACATCCCTGACATCATTGTGGATGAGTTACATCGATGCTACCCATGCTATACAATTTGCGTGTCAGCATCCATTGGTCGACTTCTCTGTCATGTAGCATGGGAATTCATTTGTTATAGCGAGCAACATCCTTGATGCATATGTATATTAAGCCATGAACTTCACCATTTTGGTCTCAAGACACACACTTTTTGTAACTTTTGACATTATAATATAAAACTTCTACCGAATTACTTGTCTTTTAAATGTGTGTTTGGATTTATAAATGGTGCAAATGTCTATATAAAACATAATTATCTAATGCATATGTTAATGTGTTTAGATATCTAGGAATGTGTTGATATTCAATGTAATCAAAATGTCTTTCCAAGAGGCGAATTCTCAAGTATACCTGTAACAATGTAGGACTTCGGACGGAATAAACGTTGCTCAATTGCAGCACCACTAATTGTGAATCAAAATGTACAATTAGATGAAGGATTCCAAATGAAATGGAGTTAGTAAATAACTTAATAACTGCATTGTATTCTGTAATATTGTTAGTTGCACGACCAAGGCAAATACCATGTAGACTGATTAACGCATTCATAGGTGCATAGATTTCCCATGCAGTAGACGCTAGATTTTGAGTACTGTGACTAGCACCATCAACAAATACGATATAGGGTAGCGAGAACGTCGACATATCGAAACCAAGGACAAGGCAAGGTAAGCATCTTGAAGGAAAAACAAGAAATGACAAAAACCACACTAGAGTATGATACACTAAAATACAAAGCACTTATGCAAAAAATACTTTAAGCATAGTACTTATTTAGGTAAAGCCCATTTCTAGGTTCACCCAAAGGGATTCCATCGTAATCTAGCAGCTCGTAAGCCTCTTTCTCCAAAAATTGTTTAACGATATAAAGGCCACACCACATGGGCTCAAATTTATCATCCCCTATCAAATCACGATCTTGTTCATAATGGAGAACAAAATCTCGCTCAGAAAAAACACACGGTTTGACATGTTTGTCATATTGAGATTTAACACATTTCTTCTGAGATTCTATGACTAATGCAACATCACAATGAGTCTCAACTAATTTCATTAAATACAAGAGGTGTTCTTCTTCGACTGTAGTGTTGGGGAGAAGTTCGACAACTAGTTTCAGAGACAGGATTTCACATTCAATTGGAAAAATGGATTTGACACCATACACTATATGGAAAGGTGTGAAGCCTATGGAAGATTTAATGGACGTTCGATAGGCCTATAATGACAAAAAAATCATTATGTTCCATCTTGACTTGTGAATCCCTACCATGAGTCAAAGCTTAGTGGTTAAAACTTTGTTGATTTATTCAACTTGGCCATTGGCCTATGAATAGTAAGGGGTTGAGTTTTAATGCCATAGACCCAACTTATCGACAAGCCCAAACATCATGAAATTGCAAAAATGGATTCCATGATCGGTGATGATGGATTGAGGGACACCAAATCTAGTGGCGATATGATTGAATATGAACAACGTTGCAGTTTTCCTGGTATTATCAAATGTAGGCATCGCCTCGGCCCATTTAGTGAAATAATCTACAACTACAATGATGTATCCATGCCCCCCTCGACCGAGTGAGGTTTACATGTCATGAATCCAATTCCCCATTTAGAGAATGGACCAACAAAAACTACAGCGTAAAGAGGAGCAGGATGTGGTAAATTTTTTATTTTTATACATTTGACAAGCATGGCATTTTTGAACCACTATAATGCAATCCTTAAACAATGAAGGCCAGAAGTAACCAACTTGTAAGGTATTTTGGGCAATGGCATACCCAGACATATGACCACCACATGCTCCATAATGACAATCATTTAAATATTTCTTGACTTCATCATAGGTTCAACATCGTCGAAATACATAATCAATACCATGATGATAAAGGGTATCACCAAGGATAATATATTGACGAGATTGATACCTAATACGATGACGATATGTACGAGAAATATCAGGCCGAAAGTTTGGGTTTGGAGATAAATTATAATGTCTCCATACTAGATATCGTCTGAACTTATCAGAAAGAGAGACTCATCAGGAAAAGAATCGTTTGCCATAGTTTTCGTCTTAGTGGAGGGAAGGTCATATATCAAATCAGTAAAGACCAAATATTTCTTTGACTAGGCTCACTCAAATTCCAAGTCAAACTCCTATAGAATCACTATCCATTTGGACTATTTCCCCCTATCAATTGCCATGTGAGGATATGTTGCACAGGGTTGCAATAAAAAATAATTGTGGTTTTGTGAAATAAGATATAATGACGAAAATGTTGAACAACTTGAACAGTCACCAAGGCCAATTTCTCCACATGCATATATTTGATTTCGGTGGTCATAAGACTCCGACTAAAATATTAAATAAAATTTTCATCGTGTGAATCATCCTCTTGGACTAGAACCATGGCTATGGTAGAGTCTGAAGCAACCAAGTATAAGAAATAATGTCGACTATAATCAGGGGGAAATAAAAGTGGTGTACAAGTTAATGCTACTTTCAAAGCTTCAAAGGCTTTGTTGGAAGTGTCATCCCATACAAAATCATGACCCTTATTAATAAGTCGAGTGAAACCTTTCATTAGTTCATAGTAATTGGGAATGAATCAATGTAAAACATTTTCCTTCCCTTGCAAACTTTGGAGTTGGTGTAAGGTAGAAGGAGGAGGAAAATTGATAATAGCTTCAACCTTCAAAAAGATCCACCCTAATCCCATGCGTAGAAACAATAAAGATGAGAAGTCATCCAGGCTCCACAAAAAAAAAACACATTTATGTGGATTCAATCATATGCAGAAATATCGACATCGTAGGAAAATGGCTCATAAGTGTGTCAGGTGATCTAGACGACGCATGGAATGCATCGGTAAGTCATATAGGTAACATTGTACAATATGATTAATATCATGAAAGGCATAAGACATAGCGTGTTGAAAATTCGTACCAACATTCTTGAGACCGAAAGGGAGTTTACAGTATGCAAAGGTACCCCAAGGGAAAATAAAAGAAGTCTTATGTTGATCCACGGGTAAAATATCGATTTGATTATAGCCGGAGAATCAATCCATCAAAGAGAATATTTCACTCCCGTCACAATCGTCAACAATTTGGTTGAAAAAAGGGGTTGGATAATTATCTTTAGGACAAGCCTTGTTAATATCCCTATAATCAACACAAACACAGATCGTTCCTTGTTTATTCATAACTGGAATAAGATTGGACAACCAATCAGTCAATGCTACTGAGTACACAAAACCATATTTAAGAAGCGTTTCAAGTTCGAGTTTGATTGCAACAACTTTTCATGGATGAACTGGGCGAAGTCTTTGTCGAAGGTTTTTAGCGTCAGGGTATGTATTAATTTCATGTACAACAATATATGGATCAATTCCAGGAATTTGTTCGTAGCTCCATGAAAAAACATCACTGAATTCTTGGAAAAGGGCCTTCTAAGTTTGGATTTCATCAAGACAATATGAGGCACCTACATGAACATTTTACACAATTCGAGGCTTAATCGAAATATCTAGAGGGATGGTAGGTGAGATATTTCCCAAGTTTCCTTCATACAAAACATCACGTGTTGGTTCAGAAACCGGGGAAATAGTAATGATTGTAGATGGATTCTAAATCCGTTGGTAACTCTCGATAGTCTCAGGTTCCAGGAAGAGAATAGAAAAATGATGCCCATCGTCCCATGGACTTTCTTCCATGGACATAATTGTCATGATCATTTCATCAGTGTAAAATACCATGTGAAATGGATCAAGAGATATATCTAAGAGAGAATGAGGAGAAGGAATTTTCGATTGAATAGATTGATAGGCCAATTCCACCAGACTTAAAGGCATTCATTCACCACAACGAGGACATTCATCCAACCTAGGCACTATTAAAGGGTCATAAGAATGAGGGGTTTCGCCAACACTGGTCAAAATCATGTTAACAGAAGAAACAAAAGGAGGAGGAACATCAGATGGTGGAATGGTGAAAGTACCTATTAACGATGAATCCTTTAAAATACCCACAATGACATTCTCATAACCAGGAGGTGTTTTCTCTATAAATGGAACGTTACTAGTGTGTGAATCAGAACTAAAAAGGAGAGTTGATCTACCGTAATAACTTTACATTGGTGAGGGGAACGTATCACACGGAAAAGATTAAAAAAAACTACGTGCATAGCATCGATCCAACTACAACCAAGTAAAAGGTTGTAATCAAGGGGTGCATGAAACACCTCAACCTCGACAGTAACCACTTTTCCTTCTAACTCAATAGATAATGCAGGAAGAAAACCATAAGGTTTAAAACCTATACCATTAAAATATTTTAAGGTATTGCGTGACTCAGTAAGGGCAAGAGAGCCAATGGCTTTCCAACAAGTGAGGAACATGATGCAAGTTGAATCTCCTTCATCAACAACTGTTCGACAAATATTCTTATTTTCCACAATGACTTGTATTTGAAAAGCTAATTTATGAGGGAGCCTTGGAATTTGATCTTCCAATTCAAATATTATCAGATTCATATCGGTAGGATCGATTCCACCAATAGACTTTAACAATTCCTTCTATTGAGTAGGAAAACTTTGAAGAACTTCTACATCCGAAATCATAGAAGGTGCTTGTGCAAGATCTTCTACAATACTGTAGTTTTTAGCGGTACATGCATGAGGGTTAAATGATGACTTACGAATGACTCCCTTAGTAGGAAGATGAAGAACTGTATCTAGAATAGGTCATTCAATATGCAGAGGATCGTTGGGAGGTGAAGTCGATGGAAGAGGTTGAGCCAGTGGAGGAGGTGAATCATCAACTTTCTCTTTATAAGGAGAATAATCTTTGGTTCGAGTAGCAACTGCAAATTCATTCTTCTTGGAGTCACCTGTACACATAAGTACATAATATGTGGTAGAGGAAGAAGATTGGTCATGAATAACCAATTGGGCCTGATGTTGAGAAGGAAAAGGTTGTGACAAAATGACAGGTGTAGAAAGTGTCCCGGTTCCTTGCAGGAATTTAGTAAACTCTTCATGTCTCGAACAATCTTTCATATAATGGTCCTCACCACAGATAATACAAGGATAATGAGGTTTTCACTTTTCTTTATCATCAACAGGCTGAGTCTTGGGTTTATCAGATTGTTGATTATTAATTTTATCCTCTTTATTATTACCCTCCCCTTTCTTTTTATTTTTAGATTTAGCGGTAGGTGTAGACTGAACCGTATTTCCCTCATAGGTTTTACCAGGAGAGGGAGTCAAAGGAATAACATTTTGTACATTAGCAGTAGTAGATTTGGGATTGGAATGGTTGGCTTCTTTTGACTGAGTCTCAACGTGAAAAGTGCTAATCACTCCATCGACAACATGAGAAGCTACTAGAGGCATTGTAGTTGGATTTGTAGATGGTCGAGGAGCATCAGGGATAAAGTCATATAATGTGTTTGTTCATGAATAAACAATATCCAAGTATTTATCACGACTAATCGCCTGATCTTTAGTGACGACACCACCCATGGAAACATCATGCGCTATATGGATAATGAGTGATTTGGTAAACCACTAAGCCAATAGTTGATCAGGAAGGGGCACTTTTATTAATCATCTTATCCCCCACTTGTGAATATGATCTAAAATGTGAGTAGAAGAGGATTGTTTAAATAAACTCAATATTTTGGTTCATATATCATATCGAATCTGTAACTAGTAATGTGTAGCTAAGGTGTTGAAATCATTGAACAATCCTCGTGGCAATTCAATATTCCATTTGGCTGCCGAACCCATAAGAGTGCATTGGAAAAGATGTAATCAAATGGATTCATCCATCAAGGAGTTGGATGAACACCAAAGATGAAATGTCATGACATGTTTTTTTGGGTCTTCTCCCAATCAAATGTCAAACTTAGGAATTTCTGATCATAATTTAGCAGGTATAACTAGCCAGTAAGGACAATTAAAAATAGGATCATTTAAAATACTAGATAAATATGGTAAGTCCAAAGTAGCTAGAAACGACAACTATCTGTTCACTTGAGAAAATTGGTAATTTTGGGAAGACAATACCGTAGGTATACCGGTAGGACCATAAGTAGTCTGTAAATAGTTAGAGGGCCCTGTCAAATTCAGTTGTGAAGGGTTTTGAGTCAATTATTCAACATGTGTTGGTTGATTTCGCATGATACCTTGGAAATGAGCATTAGATTGAAAATCTTGACCACATGTAGGGTTTAAAGATCCTGGATAAGGTTTCTCGAGATTAAAGGGTACAAAAGAATTGAGTTGATAATCCCCCCCCCCCAAGAAGTTGTTGATTTGATTGGAAAATAAAATTCCAAGGTTGGGGTTGTAATCCAGGTATATACTGCCTATAAATTGGGTTATGACGCCCAACTTGGGGTTGCCCCCCAACTTGATGTTGACCTCCAATAGGAAATTGAAAACCAGATGTGACATAATGACTTGTGCCTCCAATTTGATTAGAGCTACTTGTGCCAGGACGATTAGATCCTCCAGGTGGTGGAGGAATGCTAGGCCCTTCGGATAGAACCTAGGTAGGCGTGGGAACAAAACCACTAGCAAAATTATACCCAGGTGGAACAAAAAGGTTAGGTCCTCCAAATGGACCCTGGGTAGGATTAGCAATAGAAATATTAAGAGCATTATACCTAGGGGAAAGTGAGGGATTTGATCTAGCCAGAAGTGGCATTCCAATAGGATCTTGAGTTGTTACTGTACTTCCGGTAGAAGTATGTGTAACTTGTGGGACCATGGTAGAGCTAGGGAGCTAGAGAGGAAGGATTGTATGAGTACCAACCAACAACGGGTCCGAAACCGTAACAAAATTACTTGTCGTGCCAGTAAAATGATCTAAAGTTACTGTATAAGCAATGGAAGTAACATGTCTATGTGATGACATGGGTTGGTTTGGATTCATTCCTAGTTTATCAAAAATATCGTGCCCCAAGGAATTCCTCCAAAAGGAATAGATGGGGACTAAACTAGGATTAAATATTCCAGAAGTATGAACCAAAGTTCTAAATGATTCACTCTAAAAAGGTGGATCATCCACTCTGGACGCAATGTAAGGTCCATAAAGTATTCTAGTGAAGATTTGATTCGGAGAAAAATTGGATCTTGTATAACATTCAATAACATATTTACAAGAAGTGATGGTTCTACCAATGGAGTAGAACTCTTGATCTGATAGGACACCTCATTATTAACTTCTCCTTCGGGAGAAGGACCCTCTGATGAATTAGGAAGAAAAGGGGCATATTCTTCTATCTCTCCCGGAGGTAACCCTTACATCCTAAGTGAGCAGCAAGGGATGATGTTGGCCACAACCAAAAAAGAATAAAAAAGATCTATGGCGAACTAGAGAAACAAACAACACTTCACTAAAAAATTCTAGACATCAAGCATGCAAAAAAACTTTCTTATTTTGAAATCACTAGTTTATGATGAAATCCAACGTCACGAGATCAAGAAAAGAATGGGTTGGGATAAATGGGGTGGAAAAATTGCATTGATGACCTGCTTAATGGACTTACACCCTGGTGCAATCTCCCACACATAGTTGTGGGTATACCCTCCAAGGCGCCCGAGTGATTTTGGCCAACGTCGATTCCAGGTACCATGAAGACTTGCCCCTCCACAATCACCTCATGTAAATACCCTAAGAATATAGGCTACTAAGGTTACCAATTACGACAATGATGCCTGGGGAAGAAATCGACAGTCCAATACACGCAGAAGGGTATGGTATCTAAGCCTGAAATTGCCTCAAGAAGGTATGCATAAGATTTTATTCTCAGGTGACCCCCAATAATACGTTCAATCTATACACTAAGACCAACAAAGTAGGGTGAGTAACTCTGTATTCCCTAATGCGACCTCATGATTGACCCTTGTGTTAGAAGGGCTTCCCAAGACAAAATGTAGCAAGTGGATTTAACTCTCCCTATCACAAGATACTATTGTGTGTTTTGATTATTTGGAGATTATTCCTCACAACCTATTCCAAAGCACTATCCCTAGCTAATGTTGTTGTGTAAGAGTTCTAGAAAATAAAAATTACTGGATAGATTTTAAAATTACGTTGAATTTTAATGGTTGTTGCTTAAATCAAAAAGGAAGTGGAGATGAAACTGATGAAGTGTTTTGACCTTGACTCAAAAATATGCAAAGAGAGATGAGATGCAATCTTTTCATTCGATCAACTCTAATTACATAAGGGAGAAGGTTTTCTTTTTCTAGAATAAAACAAGTTGTAAAAACAAAAATCTTCAATCTTTGAATGATCTTAATGCCAAATAATCAAAGCTATCAAATTTTCCAATTTTCTCTTTTTAAACAAACACTTGAATGAAAAAATTTCTTGTAAACACTACTAATAGAAAAAAAAAAAAAAAAAATCTTTTTCTTTTCAAATAAAAATAGAGATCTGAATCACAAAGAAAAATTTGTCCAAGAAGATGAATGCACTCACGATGCAATTTCCCAATCTTAACTCATAATGCAACCAAAAATTGTAAAAGTAAGAAAACTTATTTGTCTAATGTAATCAAAAATCATTTTCAAATCAACAACAATCCAAAACGCAAAAAATATCAATAGTAACTCATCTGGGAAGCACTCAAGGATGAAGCCTTGATATTATACCCTTGCTACAAGAAGTGAAAGATAAAACTTATGAATCTTATGAAAAAGAATCTCAACACTTGAGAAACAATCAAATTCAGGATAAAATATGCAAATTGAGTTGTGAATAATCACTCAATAGGACAAAAAAATCATCCCAAGAAATGATGACAAATCTGGGCAAAGAGGAAAAATTGACTATCACTCCAAAAAAAATCTACAGGAATCGTATCAAGCTGAAGAGGAGAACAGTGCGACGAAAAGATTGTCCCAGGCTGTAGGAAATACAGAGTTCGAAATCGTCTCTCTGGTTTTCACGGGAAGGGTGCGATTGTAATGTTCCTAACTTGGCTAGTCTAGGAAACACTTCTAATGTGTGTGTAGGATCAAAGGTTTACAACATATAAATGATCATACAAATAATAAACGCGACAAAGGACTGCAAAGTTTGTATTATGATATCTCTGTGGATTACAAAATAGCCAAATGCGGCTGAATAAACTGACAATACTCGAATAGATCAACAGACAAAGGATCTTAGCCGGAATATAAATAAGCAACTGCAGCTGAATAAAATAACAACACTCGCCTAGATCAAAAGACAAAAGGATCTTAGCCAGAATACAAATAAGCAACTAAAAGATAATACCCAGAATATGGGAGCACTGTGGAATCAATGAAGAATGATGGAAGACCTGGATGATCTTCCTGGTGACTAGGGTGTGTCTTTCAACACTGAAATTAGCCAACTGGTGTCTTCCTCTTGGAATACACTGAAATATCTCTCCTGAGATGCGCCTCTTCTTCTCAATGACAAGTCATAATCTTCATAATGATTAATTAGGTCACTAACCCTTCCTTTATATCTTTCCAAAACCCTAAATCATGCTGAAGCCCTAATTCATTGTTGACTTTGAAAACCCTAAATCACTGTTGAAACCCTAATTCACTGTTGACTTCTATTTTTATCTCATAATGACTTAAAAGTGCTTTTAACACTTTTTAGCTCAATGTAACTTTCTGAATATAACACCTGTGACTGGAGTGACCTCTAGTAACCCTGTTTACCCCTCTTTGGCCCTAGCTATAGTCTAACGGGGCAGTTTAGACCATTAAGCCTGCTCTCTGGAGCTCTTATTTGGAAAGGGACATTACAGTCCTCCCTTCCCGAAATTGCTTGTCCTCAAGCAATACCAGTCTAGGGTGTTGCAACACCTGCTCACTCTCCCAAGTAGCGTCCTCTACTGGAAGCCCTCTCCATATGATCAAACATTCTTTGATGACCCTGCTCCTCAGTTTCCTCTCCTGGAACTCCAAAACCTCCTCCGTAACTAACTCCAAATGTCACTCCTCATCCAATGGGGGAATTTCCTCTGATGTTCTAATGAATTTTCCCATTGTCTTTTTTAGGCAAGACACGTGGAACACGTTATGAATCTTGTTCCCCTCTAGAAGCTCTAGCTCATAAGAAACCTCACCTACTCGATGCATGATCTTGTAAGGACCATAAAATCTGGGCTTGAGCTTCTCGGCCCCACTCTTCTTTAGAGATGACTATCTCTAGGGTTGGAGTCTCAAGAAAACCAAATATCTAACCTCAAAGTTGCACTCTATCCTATGCCTTTCCACACTTATCTTCTGTTAGTTTTGTATCATCTACAGGTTTTCTTTCAACAACTTGAGAATCACCTAACTCTCTATGATCCAATCCTTGGCCTTGGGAGATCTACTCTTCCTGAAGTCCAAGTCTATCAAAGTGGGAGCATCATACCCGTACAATGCTTGGAAGGGTGTCATACCAATGGACATGTGGAAGGTTGTTGATGCAGGAGCATCGCCAACTCAGCAAGCGAGCCAACACATCAAGCGAAAGATCAGCTGGAGAAACAAACCCAAATTTTGAAAACTGCTTTGGGATTGTAGCGCAAGTCTTAAATGATCCTTTATGAAGGAGTGCCTTTTGTATGTTGTATCAGACCTCGAGCCATACGCTCTTGTCTAAATTAGATAGGAGGCATTTATTAGATTTAATGCAGGTAGATAGATTTTATTTCCAGATTAGACAGTTTTAGATGGAAGGAGGGAAAATGGATATAGACACCCTCGATTGTATCATTGCAACATTAGCAACATTCAGGAGAAGAGAAGAGCAAGCAGAGAATTGTCTGAAGAACACCCATGTACAGATGTTGAATTAATAGAATGAGTCTTTGATTCAAATTCATGGTCTGTGTTGTTTTCTCTGTGTGTTAATGTTATGCTCAAGAATATTTGCTTTCTTGTATGCATTTGCTTGATATATGCTATGCATAGGATTTCATGTTCTTAACTGAAGTCTGAAGGGGAGAGAGAATGAGTTTCAATTGTTTCTCTATCTGAGCCAGGAGATTCCTGCATAGAGTGCAGTCGAATTTGTCCGCAAAGAGTGCGTTGATGAAGGCTTGATAGTTTAACACTTATTCTCATTCACCCATAAGTTGATTTGGGTTGTGGAAGCCGTGTGAAGAGCGCACAAGTAGAAGAAGGAGTCTCAACTATTAATCTGAGAAAAAGGGAAGCTAAAGATTGTTGTCGCAGGATTTGCACATAATCTGAAGTATTCAACACTTGAGGTGGTTGAATATCAAGTGCAAGGAGTGTGCGCAAGGTCTCTCTGAAGAATCAGAGTTGAAGAAAATCTCAAGAGGGGTAGTTCCTTCGTAGTATTGTTGAAAGAGAGCCCAGGGATTGGGTCGAGAAAGATTCGAGCAGAGATTGCAAGTGCAAGTGTTGGAAAGTGGGTTCTGGAAGGAACTTTAGTCTTCTGAAGAAATCTGTGAGTAAAGGGAAGCGACGGTCAGGATTCGCAGAGGAGAGCAGCTAAAATCTCACTAGCCGTCAGATCTTGGAAAGTTGCGTAAGGTCTAAGCCTCGAAGGAACAGAGGAGGAGTCCCGGAAGTGGCATCGGGATATTGGCATCATCGGGTTTTCATAAGGCTGAGAATCAAGACCTTGAAAGTCCCGAAATCCCAAGACGGGATATCAACCGTAGATCTTGGTAGGACGAGTGGTAGGAGATCTAGAGGAGTTAGTGTTTGGAGCATCGGGTTTTCCAAAAGCAAGAAACTCTTGCATATAGGAATCGCGATCCGCGATTTCCTGATTGGATCAGAGTCCTCCAAACAACAGGGACACGTGGCGAACGGTCCCGGAGAATCGGAGTTCGGAATATCGGGGTTTTCGGAGTCGTGAAACTCGAGCATATCGAAATCGCGATCCGTGATTTCCTGACGTGATCAGGACTGTAAATCTGAAGGACACGTGTCCAAGGATTGTGAAGAGTTCGAGGTTCGGCATTTCGGAGTTCTCGTTGATGAGAGACTCACAACACGAGAATTCACGAAAACCCGAATCGTGATATCCATGCAGTCGACGAGCTGAGTGGAGAACAGGTGTCGGGCTATCGGAGTTCGGGGTTTGGAAGGTCCCGTGAACATCGACCATGGAATTCCCGAAAACCCGATACGCAATTTCTCGGAAAGGTTAAGCCTGGAGTGGAAGATAGGTGGCATCGGGGATTGGGGATCGGGAAAACAAGAGGTAAGTGTTTGTTGACATCGTAAGTTCCAATTTTCCGATGGGGAAATTCCCGATAAGAACAAAGGAGGAATGAAGTAAATGCTCATCGGGTTTCGTGGATTTGTGAGACCCAAATATGTGAGTGCAAGACTCGCGATCATGAGAGGTCGGATTTCCCGAGAGGGCAAAGGGAGATTGTAAAGAGCATCCTATGGGCACAGAGAAGTCCTGATAAGGGATTCGAAGGGCAGTTCAGCTCTTCGGGCCTGGAAAAAGGAAGGTCCTGGTGGGAGTGGAGGTTGCCTGGGTGGAGAATCTACACCAGTTGTGTTGTAGAAATGTTCTCCTAAATGTAACCAATTTACCCACATTCTCTATTGTCTTCCTACATAGTTCCTCAAATACCCTTCAACCCACTTGTTGACAATCTCGGTCTGCCCATCTGTCTGAGGGTGATAGTTGGTGCTAGGTGTCAACTCTATCCCCACCAATTGAAAGAACTCTCTCCAAAATGTCCCTATGACCCAACTATCCCTGTCACTAATCATGTTCTTCGACAACCCATGAAGTCTGAAGACCTCCCTGAAGAAATTCTTGGCTACCTGAACTACGTTGTACTCTGTCGGTATGGTTTAAAAGTGAGAAAACTTGGTCAATATGTCCACCACTACATAGATATAGTCCTTACCCTAGACCTTGGGTAGACCTGTGATGAAGTCCATAAATATACTCTCCCATTTCTACTCTGGAATGGGGAGTGTCTGAAGCAGCCTTGTTGGAACAACATGCTCTGACTTGTTCTGCTAGAAAGTCACACACTCACTGAAGTGTCTCATAACGTCTTGTTTGAGGCCCTTCCATGAGAACCTCTCTCTGATCTGTCTGTAGGTTTTGAAAAACCCCTGATGGCCTGCTAGAGGTGAATCATGAACTGCGGTGAGGATCTTCTTCTTAAGCCCTAAATCTGGCACCAAGTAGACTCTATACTTGTAAAATATGACATCGTCAATGACCCTATACCATTAATCTTGTATCTTCCCATACATCACCTCACAAGCGAACTTGTTCTTGGAATATTCCACTAATAAGCGAGATTTCCAATCTGTTGAAATCTCCATCAAAGAACATGCCGCAAGTCTCCTTGATAGTGCATCAACCATAATGTTCTTCTTCCCCTTGACATAATCTATGTCAAATTCAAATGCATGTACCTTCATCACCCATTTCCATTGGTTCTCATTGAGTTCCTTCTGCTCAAGGAAATACTTCAAACTATTGTGATCGGTCTTGACCACGAATTTTCTACCCACCAAATATTGTCTGAACTTGGTCAATGCATGCATGATTGCCAACATTTCCTTGTCATAAATGGAGTACAACCTCTTAGGTTGATTAATCTTCTGGCTCTCAAATATAATGGGGTGTCCTCCCTGCATCAAAACTGCATCGATCCCTACGCCGGATGCATCACATTCTAGTACAAAAGGCAGGGTGAAGTCTGGTAGTGCCAACAGTGGACAAGTGCCCATGACTTCCTTCATGTGATCAAAGGCTTCCTGTGATTTCTCGGACCATATGAAGGCACCATGCTTGGTAAGATCTGTCAGCGATGCTCCAAGCTGAGAAAAACTCGAGATGAACTGCATGTAATAGCTGCACAGCCCGAAGAAGCTCCTCAATTATGTCACGTTCTTGGGCATCGACCAATACAGAATGGCACTAATCTTCTCTTGGTGCACCTGTACCCCCTTTGCACTAATGATGTGGCCTAAGTAAAGAAGCTCTATCATATTGAACTCCCACTTAGACTCTTTAGCATATAATGACTGTGCCTCCATGATGCTCAATACCTCATCCAGGTGCCTCATATGCTCTTGCCATGACCGACTATAGATCAAGATGTCGTCGAAGAAAACCAAGACTGATTTCCTTAACTGATCCCTGCATATATGGTTCATGCAAGATTGGAATGTAGTGGGTGCATTGTTTAGCCCAAATGGCATAACCAGGAACTCAAAGTGTCCAAAATGACATTGAAATGTCATCTTCTCTATGTCCTTCTCTCGAATGTTGATTTGATGATATCCAGAGCGTAGATCAATTTTTGAGAAGAAAACTGCCCCATGCAGTTCATCAATCAACTCATCAATGCATGGGATAGGGTACCGGTTCTTGATGGTTTTCTTTTTCAAGGCTCTATAATCAATGCACATCCTCATGGTGCCATCCTTCTTCAGAACTAAAACAACTGAAGAAACAAATGGGATGTTGTTTGGTCTGATGTGTCCCATTGCCAACAATTCCTTGATTTCCTTCTCTATCTCATCCTTGAACTTCCTAGGATGACGATAGGGGGGGGTGATCATAGTTTTTCCCCCCTCCTCCAACTCAATGGTGTGCTCAAACCCCCTGTCAGGTGGTCTCCCTGGTGGAATTGCCTTAGAGACCTGCGATGTTGTCCCAATAAATTCTTGATCTTTGTATGGTATTGTTGTCAACCTTCTGAATCCTTCTGAGTAGTGATCAAGCATTTTGTGGCATATGCTACCTCCCATGTCTAAATATCCTCTCCATCTTCTTGGCTGAAACTATATTGGGTGCTCCTGTTGACATATCTCTTAGAACAAACTTCTTCCCATCCTGATCTCTGAATCCCATTTCCAAGGTTTGGTACTTGGTAGTGATTTTTCCCAAGGTAATCATCCACTGAACTCCTAACACCACATCTGTGTTTGATAGGTCAACCACATAAAATGTGTCTCTCACTGTGTAGTTTCCTAACTTCATCTCTAAGTTTGGAACTCTGTCTAGACACTCCACTCTGTGGCCATCTGCTAGCGCAACATGAAACACCTCAAACAACTTTGTCTTAAGTGCCTGTCTCGATACTAATGAAGCATCGATCAATTTGTGGGTGGCCCCACCATCTATTAGGGAGATTTCCCATTGACCCTGAATAATCCCTCTGATATGGAGGGTATCATACATGGGAACACCAGAAAGGGTCGCTATGACACCTCCCTTTGCTGGTTCCCTCCTGTTAGCCTGTTCTGGTGATTGTGGAACTACTGGAGGATGGGCTCCTGCCAGTGTCGGTGGTCTATGGGGAGACTTATCCTCTACTGGTGTTGACTCTTCCTCTGAACTAGTGGATTCCCTGTCCTTATCCTCCTCCTCACTGTCCACACTATCTACTTCTATCTCAATATAATGAATCTCTCCCTTGCCCATGCACCTATGGCCTGGGACCCAAGGATCTCTACAGCTGAAGCAAAGTTTCTTCCTCATAAGATATCTCCTAGTCTCATCATCCAACTTCTCCTTGCCCTTCGATTCTCTCTATAATGGCTTCATGTCTCGATCCCTCTGGGGCACAAATGGTTTGGAGAAAGTTTTAGTCTTTGGCATTAATTTTTCCAAATCTCGAGTGCAAAGGATGGAATCTTGCAAAGTGGGAGGCATGTATGACTTCACCCATCCTCTCAAAGGCTCTATGAGTCCTTCTGTGAATAGCATGATCAACCCGGGCTCTGATATATCTGTCACTGCCATGGCTACCTGCTGAAACTCTGTGATGAACTCCTTTGTTGTGCCAGTTTTTATCAACTGGGCTAGATCCCTGAAGTGTATCTCGAGATCCTTCCTGTCAAACCTTTCCATGAGCCTATCTGTAAACTCCATATAGGAGGTGATGCGACTATGACCCAATGTCACCAGTCCATGGTACCACCACTCGTGTGCCTCACCCTCAAAGTGTAAGGTTGTGAAACTGATGGCCTCTGTTTCAGTCATCTGGTTGAGCTTGTAACACATGTCTAGCTTCTGTACCCAAGCTCTAGCAGTGTATTTTGATGATACTTCGAAGGAAGGGATGGTGAGTTTCCCAACTTTTCAAATGAAATCGAGGTTATGCCCCTGCTGCTATTGTGGTCCTCCCCTCTATGGCTCTCTGGGGAGGTTCTTGAGTCTAAGTCCACAGTACTTGACTAAGGTCATGTCCTAATGGAAGTCACAACCCAATGCTGCGTACTCTCTCCTATACTCTGCAATGTTGTCGGCATGAGTGGGTGGCCTCTGTTCTATCGGTGGCGGTGCTGCTACCGGGGGTGCCCTCTAGAAACTGGGAAACAAGGGTCTATGAATCCTACTCGTAGAGGTGTAAGTGTGAGAGGGTGAATGGGGTATACTTCCTATTCCCAAGTTCCCCTATGCTGCATGCGAGACTTGTGTATCTAGGGTGCCCACTCTAGCCAATCTATCAACCACCTGTGCCAAGGACTGAGACATGGTCTGTTGACTAGCTAACATATCGTTGATAACCTGCATGAAATATTCCTCTGGATCTATGGGGGCCTTTCCACTTCCCTCTGGTCACTCATATCTATCTCCTATCATCCTCTCTGCCTCACGCTTTGCCCTTCTCTCTGCTTCTCTGTGTGCCTCTTCCTCTTCCTCTGAGCTAGGAGGAAAAGGGGGGACATCGGGCCTATACCTTCTTTCCTGATCCCTTTTGTAAGTGACATATTCGTCACCTACATGTTCATGGCCCTCTCAGTCTTCTGCTGCACTCATTGTCTTTAGTCACAGACTGGCAGGACTAAAGCTATGATACCACTATAATGTTCCTGACTTGGATAGTCTAGGAAACGTTGCTAATGTGTATGTAGGATCAAAGGTTTACAACATATAAATGATCATACAAATAATAAACTCGACAAAGGAATGCAAAGTTTGTATTATGATATCTCCGTGGATTACAAAATGGTCGAATGTGGCTGAATAAACTGACAATACTCGACTAGATCAATTGACAAAGGATCTTAGCCGAAATACAAATAAGCAACTGCGACTAAATAAAATAACAACACTCAGCTAGATCAAAAGACAAAAGGATCTTAGCCGGAATACAAATAAGCAACTAAAAGATAATACCCATAAAATGGGAGCACTACGAAATCAATGAAGAATGATGGAAGACCTGGATGATCTTCCCGGTGACTAGGGTGTGTCTTTCAATACTGAAATCAACCAACGAGTATCTTCCTCCTGGAATACACTGAACTATCTCGCCTGAGATGTGCCTCTTCTCCTCAATGACAAGTCATAATATGCATGATGATGAATAAGGTCGTTGACCCTTCCTTTATAGCTTTCCAAATCCCTAAATCATGCTGAAACCCTAATTCACTGTTGACTTCCAAAACCCTAAATCATTGCTGAAACCCTAATTCACTGTTGACTTCTATTTTTAGCTCATAATGACTTAAAAGCACTTTTGACCCTTTTTAGCTCATTGTCACTTTATGAATATAACACATGTGACTGGAGTGACTTCGAGTAACCCTGTTTACCCCTATTTGGCCCTGGCTATAGTCTAACGGGGCAGTTTAAACCATTAAGCCTCCTCTCTGGAGCTCCTATTTGGAAAGGGAACTTACAACTATGATGACTAAAAATAAAGGGAAAATGAATAAAGTACATAATTTCTCAATGAATTTTCAGGACCAAGGAGTCAACATGGATCACCCAATGACTAACAGAATGAAATCAACCAAAAGAAGGCAAGCTAAAAGCAAAAAATAAGAAAAATTCAAAAGAGGATGTTCCCCAATGGAGTTGCCAAATTTTTTTCCAGACAAATTAGTAAGTGTGGACACAAACTAATCTCCCTAACTTCAACAAGAAATTAGAACAAAACAGAGCATAATATATGCTTCTCCTTAGATTTCATTATAATGTAAACTAGTTCAAAGAGGGACAAATGACATACCTTTTAAATGTCCTTTGATCGTCTCTAGTATAGTCCTTGCTCCATATTCGGATTTGTGGGATGTTGAACCTGTTAAGAAGCACAAACCAAGAAAGAGGGAGAACAATGATATATATATTCCAATGAAGCCTATCCATAAGATCAAGGAGTTATACAATAAAAATGGAGACACTTTCATAGCGAAGAAATGTATTACTGCATTATATTGATGAAAGTGGAGAATACAAACTATGCCTTGATGTTGCAAGGTCCCTTCCAATGGCCCTTTGCTTCAACACACACACATTTTCTCTAATGCTCTTGACGAAGAGTATTCACAACCTAACTTAGAAAACTAAAGAAAAGCCATCACAAGTACAATCTTCAATAGAATTCTTCATGCATAAGTTAGCCTAACCTTTCCCATGAGAGATCACTCTTTATATAGGGTGAAAGAGGTATGGATGAGGATAATTGGATGATCCCACTAAATCAAAGAAGCGAGTAAGATCCAAACTGATTGGAGGCCACCTCATCTTCTAGAAGATTCCATTCTAGAATGTTCATGGATTTCACCTTTTTCTCGTATTTGAGCATCGCCGCACCCTAAGCACAAGCAACCTGTGACGACGACATAGTCTAGTTTGGTGCTTCATGCGATGATCAAGCATTTTCGCACCCCAAGCATCTAGTAGGGTGCGACGATCTCCTTTGATAAGGTTTTTAAGAAAATAAAGATGATTCAATTTCTCATGGAGAAAGTTTCATTTCTTCAATAGCTTCATAGAATAGAGGATAAAGTCATACATATATCGTGAATTGATCACAGGGTTACCACAATAATGTACACTATAGGCTCTCCAACTTAGAATATACTGGCTCAACATCCTATGTCTCATTTACATAAATACATTCTAGTTCATAGGGATTAAAACTATGTATGTTACATCCCCCTCCCCTTATTTTTGCACTATCCTCGGTGCAAAAAACCATATTGATGTTCTAAATATTACAAAGCTATGATCTTCGACCTTTAATCCACCTAGGTAGTCTAGCCAAATGCTTATATACATAGGCACCCAAGCCAAAAACAAATGGTTACATAGGCACTCAAACCCAAAACATGCATAATAATCTCATAATTTATATTTCTGGTAGTAGTTCCAATGAGCAAGCTCACATTCCCCATTATCCTGAACAAACCAAAAAAGTGTGTGTAAAAACCCTTTGGTAGACCGCACTTCAACAAATAAATGAATACAATGAATGTACCAATTTTTTTTTCTTTTATACACTAATTTTAACATTACATCTTTTAAAGTCAACAATATAATTTCCAACACAAAAATACATTACTACTCATTTACAAATTTAATTCAATCATAACTTCTAACGCGTTACTTTAACCTTAAGAAAGCTATCTAGCGAAGATTATAGAAGTAGCAGATAAGCATTCTTCTAAGAGTAAAATCATCTAACGCTTATGCTTATCTTGAGGTTTGGACAACTTGCACATTTCTTAATCACATTGGAGCCTCAATTCGCCTTATATAATCTATTGAATGTTTAATATAAATAAAAAATGAAATAATAAAAACTTAATGTATAATAATTAAATAAATCATTAACGTAAACCATAATACATAGTCATTAATTGAACTTATTAATATACTCATTAAATCCAATCGTTTTCTATTTCACAAAACAACTCAATATTACAGTACAATTAATTAGATCTACTAGAATTATATATATATATATATATATATATATATATATATATATATATGATCTCGTGTAGAAGGAAACTATTTTATTTTAACATCAATATTTTAATCAAAGGGAAAAAGTTGGATCTTTCACCCATCGAACCTAAAATTCAAAAGTATAACAAAAAGATAATCCATTTTCACCACAAGAGTCGAAGACTAAAGCTACATCGTATGTGAATTCACAGGAAACACCAGTACACAAGGCGCCAACGCAACAAGCAAGGTAATTGTCATCACCAAATCCACCATTTCATATAGAAAACAAACTATATGTTGAATAACCTAACCAGGGCAGCGATCAAAACACGACTTCTATACAGTTAAAACTTGTGACCTAAACACTATGATCAACATTTTCTTTTAAATTAAATAACTTTCTTGCAATATTAACCAGTAAATATGCAATGAGCCTTTTTTTTTTAAAAACAATTTGCATGCAACTTTGACCAACTATATACACAATTACTCATTTTTATATGCATATTACTAATCAAATTCTTGCGACTTTGCTGGAAAATAAATAAAAAATCCTCAGATGTTTTCATGATATCTATATATCCCTTCCATATTCAGTAAAAACAAATTATATACATAACATATTGTCATTTCAAAATCAAGATGTTTTTCCCGACACCTTGATATACAAATTTAACTACAACTTTAATAATTAATTCACAATAAAATACAATAACAAAATATTATGACCATCATTTTCACGATCTATGATGATGGTTCTCAGCTTGAAAGCTTGTGCAACATCCTTGTCCTTTCTTGATTTGCTAACAAGCGACTTCACCGGTACCTTCCAGCCAACGTTAGGGGTACTCTTCTTCCCTCTTAGCCCTCCAAGACGCAAAGGGGTTACACACAGAATCTCAGAAACTATAACTCAAGTTTTTCCTCACAAGGATATGCTTCCACCTCTTTGCAAAGCTTGCAGCCCAACTCACACAAGTAAACCAATAATATGAAAATTTGACAACATTTTAGTCATCTACCAATATGATACCTTCATCCTTCGACTTCCTTCTTTTATAAGAAATTGTGTCTTGAAACTTGTCAATTCATGCATAATTAATTAATTTTTAATAATTTAATTACATATTATTCACCCTCAACACATGTAACATTTTTCCTCAAGTTGCTCATGTTTATTTATTTTCAATAAAAATATTATGTATTTTCCCTCACATCCACAAGTAGTTCCTACATTTTCTCCTAGTTGTCCCTTACTTTATCAATTTTTCCTTTATTGTGTCTCCTAATTAATTTACAGTTAGAGTTTGATTAGTAATCTTCTCTTAATTATGATTTAGAGTCTAGTTTGACTTAGGATAATAACTCTATGTTGACAACCCATTCTTTCATGAAATGATTTATTTTAATTAAAAATCTCTTTATTAATTTCATGCACACACTATGCACATGTAAATATATTTTATTCTCCCTATAATAGTTTTATTTAGTTTAAAATTTTCCTTATTCCCCTTTAATATAAATTCATTTAGACACAATCATATTAAACATTGATTTTATTATGTTTCTAGTTTATAACTTAATTTGATTTATTTTCTCTTCTAATCAATTCTAAGTATTCGTTTTATTTTCTACGGTCTTCTAGATATTTTATTCCCTTATTAATTTATTCATGCAATGTTTCCTTCGATACGCACCTACGTGCTCCACGGGTGGCCCTTGCCATTTGACTTAGTTTGAAAGTTGTCTGACGCTTGGATTCAATAGTTCACTTGTCGACCTTGTGTGACAATAAGGGCTCACTGAGGAATAATGAATCTTCCTTATTGTGCTCCCCTCAAAAATCCTTGTGACTGACTGTCTCAGTCTTCCCTCACAACATCGTGAACATATCAGGAATGAGGTAGTATCTAAACTTTAGTTCAGGTCATGGCGAGCGTGCTAGTAGGTTGTGGCATGGATGCTTCCACACCTCTCCCTCATCAATCTGATATATGTGTATGACCCCTTTACTCCATATGTGAGTCGGATTAGCAAGTGTCATCATCCCTGCATCCACTGACAATATAATATTAATAATTCTCATACATGAAATACATAACTAAAATCATGATCATAACACATGCATAATAAAATAAAGTAATCATAATCAAATTAATTAGTCCACTCCCTGACTCAATCTGGTGTCCAAGGTGTTTTCTCAATTCCATAAACATCTTCATTGTGTCATGTCTCCTGCACACTCAAGAAAACCTCATCATAATACATGTCAATTCCATACATCAATGCAATTAACATATCAAGTTTCAATACTCAATGTTGACATCATTTTTAACTCATAAACCAAAGCATCTAATCATTAAGTATCATGTTTTAACTGGATCACTTTCTCGCAAATGTCCTCAAAGAATAAATCAATGTTGTAAAATGTGATTAGTGGAACTAAATGTTACATACACCCCCTCTTATTTTAAACTTCGTCTCGAAGTTTGTACAACCTAACAATGAAAGAAATAATTATAGTAGCTACTAATCTATAAATCAAAATTAAAAAAAAAATAAGGAAACAACTGACACATCTCATGTGCGTCCTCCGAGCTGGCATAATTTGGACTATAACTGTCCCACTGGACCTTGACTTGATCGAACAATCAACATCATTGCTTTCACGTGCACTGGTACAATATTCATATTGGCTATGCTATGAGAGAATCCTCATCCGATACCTGCAATGAATGTGTTGGAAATACTAATACAACTGAGAGGGGGGGGGTGAATCAGTTGTTTATAAGCTTAAACAATTTTACACCTTCTTAACAATTATTAATATCTCTTCATGTGTTATCAAGCAACATACAGCATATGGACAGTAAGAGTAAAGATCATCAGTCACACATAAAATACACACAGAGACAGATTTTTCA
>ML777849.1:358338-376676 GCA_009831015.1 Picea engelmannii | reverse complement strand
CTTCTGTTCACTGTTCTGCTACTCTTATCTTATTCAACATGTCTGCTCTGTGTCATGTCTTCTGTCATTCTGCTCTGCTTCTGTTCTGTCCATCATGTAGCTCTTCTTCTCTTCTCGTTCTGCACAGTTCCTTCACTGTTTTCTATTCCTCTGCTCATCATATTTTTCTTACTGTTTACTCATTTTTCTTTCAGAACGATTAACCAAATTCATTCTCATTCATTTTCTTTTATTCACACTGTTATGACAGTTCCACTTCCCCTTTCAATGGAGAATCCAACGACATCATTCTTGGCAACTGAAACGCTAACCGATTCATCATTCCCAGTCGGTTTTCCTTAACGAATTTACAATTGAAGCGTTAATGAGTGAGTATACACAGCAACCCTCCGATCAAGGTTTGATCCAACGGTTCAGATCCCATCGGGATTTCACCCATTGCGATTTCGGCATTTGCGATGTCGAGAGCACATGTAATCGGAAACTCCGATTCTCCGACTCCCGATTTTCTCTTTTCCGACGTAAGCCCTGCTGGTTATAGCCCTTGGCCCATAAGACCGTCAACACATGACCTTGGTCAAACATCGCATCGGGGTTTAGGCATTTGTGATGACATAATGTTTATGTCCACGTGATTTGCAATTTCCCGATTCTCGATTTCCCGATTCCCGATGGCTCCTTTCATACGCTAGCCCTCCTGAGCTTAGCTCCCGGTCAATGTGACCTTCTCTCCGTGACCACAACCTTATGTCTTTCTATCAGGGTTTTCAATGTTAAGTGAATTGGATATTCAAACTCTCTATCGCCGATTCTCCGATGGATTTATCTCGAATTGCCGATGAGGCCTCCTGGCTGCCACGTGTCCATACAAATGAACGGTCCAGATCCCTGCTTGATTAACGGTTGTGATCAAATCGCGAAATCACATATCGTGATATCGAGGTTTTCAATGTTAAGTGATTTGGATATTTCAAACTCTCTATCGCCGATTCTCCGATGAGTTTATCTCCTCTATCGCCGATTCTCCGATGAGTTTATCTCCTCTATCGTCGATTCTCCGATGAGTTTATCTCTCTCGCAGCTTCAACAGATCTGATGGTCCTGGTTCTTTCGGGAAATTTAGATGGGATCCAACGGTCACTGACTCTTCTTCCTTTTTCCTCTTTAAGTTCTTGCTGTGCGCGTTTTCTTCAAGGTTGTTCCTCCTGAGCTTTTACTTCTAAATCCCTACGGGGTTTTATCCTCCTTATCCTACTGTCTCTACTATTTCCATTAATGACAACAACAATCACTGCATTCTATCCACTGAATTTGCCAACAAAAATCAATAACATGTGATAGATCTGAAATAACATGACGTAAAACTTAAACATGAAACACATCGTGCATATGCCTCAAAGAATCAGGTAAGGCTATTCGATAGGCCAAATGGCATTTATTTTCTACAAATTCAAAAGGTCCCACAAACCTCAGACAGAGTTTATCTTCCTTTGCAAATTTAATCATATGCTTATGCGTCTTCACCCGCAAAAACACTTTATCATCAATCTCATAACTATGGTCAATACAGTGTGCATCCACATAACTCTTTTGTGAGTCTTGCGCTTCCTTAATCCTTTTCCAGATGGTTCACATCTAATATTCCATTTCCTATGTCACTTCCAGTCCCACGAGGAACCTCTCCTCTATTCGATCCCAACTCAAAGGTGTCTGACATGGTCATCCATATAGAAACTCAAAAGGTGCCATCTTTATCGAACTATGATAACTATTGTTGTACGCGAATTCTACCAATGGTAAACTTTCTTTGCATCATTTATGTTGATCCATCAGATACATTATAAGCATATATTATAAAATTTGATTCATTCTTTCTATTTGTCCATCGATTTTGGGGTGATATGATGTACTAAAATTTAATTGCATACCCAAAGCCTCTTGGAAACTAGTCCAAAAATGTCTAGTGAATACAAATCCCCAACTAGATATTATCTTTCTGAGTACACCATGCGATCTTACAATTTCATTAAAAAAAAATGCTAGTTATATTGGGTGCTTCATATGTAGTACAAACTGTGATAAAATGTGCACTCTTCGTTAGAGTGTTGACAACTATAAAAATAGAATCGTGTCTCATTGTCGTCAATGGCAATGCAAAAATAAAATCCATCAATATGACTTCACATTTCAATTCAAGAATTGTATGTTGTTGTAATAATATCGTTGGATGTCCATGTTCATCCTTCACTTGATGACATTCAATACATATCGCCACATCATTAACTATATCTTATTTCATCCCCTTCCAAAAGAATAGTGGTTTAAGATATTCCTTCATTTCCATGACTCTAGGATGAGCCATATACACTGCTCGATGAGATTCATTTAAAATTAAATTTTTCAATTCGTCATTTGGTGGTATATAAATTATGCCATTATAAATTTATATCCCATCACTATCCAAGGAGAAACCCTCATATCTAGTTATCATCATGGTATCTTGTCCAATATTATATTTTACTTCCATCTACCAGTCCTCATAAATCTGTAATGCTAAAATATTTTCTCGAAGGTTCATTTTTAGTGTTATTATTGAGAAAATGCATGGTCGTTGACTCAACACATCTGCTACTCTATTAACTATTCCTTTAATATGCATGATCTCAAAATCATACTCACTTAAAACTTCTGACCAATGTCATTATCGCGCGTTCAAGTCACTCTGAATAAAAATATGTTGCAATCCTCTATGATCAGTTTTCAACTCGATTTTTTTCCAATTAGGTAGTTTCTCCAAACTTGTAAGGCATAAAAAATCACTATTAATTACAAATGGTGTGTTGCGCAATTCTCTTCATGCCTTATTAGTTTCCTTGAAATATATGCGATTACTCGAACTTCTTTCATTAGGACTCCACCCAGTCCTTCCTTGGATGTGCCAATGCAAACAATGAATTCCTTGTCCATATCAGGGACTTTTAGTATATGTGTTGTTGTTAATAATTCCTTAAGATTCTGAAATGCTATATTGCATTTCTATGACCATACAAATTTCTTATTCTTATTTTGTAGTTCCCTAACTGGGTTTGCTATTTTTGAAAATCCTTTGACAAAGCGTCGATAGTAACCTGCTAATCCCATAAAACTATGTACTTCTTTCACATTCATCAGTGTTGGCCATTCCATAATAGCCTCTACCTTCGTTGAATCCTCAACAATACCTTCTCTAGAGATAATGTGTCGCAAATAGTGAATCTTTGTTTGATAAAAAGAACACTTCAACAACTTTATGTACTACTTGTTTTCTCTTAAACACTAAAAAATTAATCTCAAATGTTTGTCATGCTCCTCTTTTTTCCGAGAGTAAATTAGTATTTCATCAATAAATACATGTACGGACTTGTCCAAGTATTCGCGGAATACCCCATTCATTAAGCTCATGAATACACTAGGGGCATTTGTCAATCCAAATGGTAATATAGTAAATTCCTAATGTCCAAATATTGTCTTAAACATTATTTTAGGAATTTATCCCTCTTTTATTCACAACTGGTAATACCTTGATCTAAAATCAATCTTTGAATTTTTTTCTCTCCCTTCATTTGATCAAATAACTCATCAATTCTCAGTAACGAGTATTGATTCTTAATTGTGGCTTTGTTTAATTGACGATAATCAATTAAAATCCTCCATGATTTTTCCTTCTTTATTGCAAAAATTATCGGTGAACCCTACGGTGATACACTTGGATGTATAAGTCCCAAAGATAATAAATCATTCAATCACATATTTAACTCTTGCAATTCAGGTTGCGACATATGATATGCGATCTTGCAATTGGTTCAATTCCAAGTTTTAAATCTATAGTAAATTACATTCCTCTTTCCGACGGTATACCCGGTAGTTCCTCAAGAAAAACATCAGCCAACTCTGATACTACTGGAAAGTATGCCAATATTTCTATGTCACCCTTTTTGTTAAGAGCTAATATGGCATACAATTTACATCCCTTGTGCATATTTTTCTTTAATTGTAGGGAAGTAATAAATCTTAGCGATACTCCTTGGTTTTTCCCTACAATTACTCTATTATGTCACAAATAATCAATTAAGCTTAATATTTTCATCTTACAGTTAAGTATTTTGTCGTGCGATTCTAACCAATCCATTCCACCAATCCATTCGAATCACAATTTCATAGGATCCCAAAGTTGTGACAAAAAGGTTTGCACTTGCGACAAATTCACCCAAGTTAATTTTACAATCTTTAGTCTTTCCTTCAACTTTTATTTGGCTCCAGATGCCAATTCTACAAATCTAAAGTCATATTGTTCAAATTCCTTCACCTTAATTCCTTTTAGCGCAGCACTAGAAATGAAAATACTATATTGTATATCTGATATCATACCTAAAGTCTTGAGCATTGTAGAGTGATGCTCATCCTAGAGGTTATTCATCGTTCCATGAATCTTATGGGATTTGGTAAGATATCCTACTGTCATATGTCTTGTTGATCCAGTAGCTCTCACCTTATCGATAGGATAATCTCTCTGATAGTGGGGTTCTCCACAAGTCCAACATTTTTTCTTAGGGACGGTGCTCCTAGTTCCAAAGGAAGAATTTGTTGGTCTAGGGTTATGAGGCCCTGGTATGTTCTATGGAATAGATCTATATTGTTGCTGCTACTGAGGACAAAGCGGTTGTTGCTGCGGTGGTGATCTATATGGATTCCTTTGATTGGTAGCTTGTCTGCATGGTGTATAAAATACAGGTCCTCTTGGTGTATCACGATGCCCATAAGTATATCTAACAGGTGTCTTCTGTTGTAGCATTCTAAGTGCGTATGTCCATTTTTCCTCGAAGGATTTCTACTATGACCTCCACTCTTCAATTCATCCTCAACGATAAAATATTTATGTACTGCATCGTGCAAAGTCTGAGGCATCAAAATCCTCACTTTAGCACGAATGTTGCAGTTGAGACCAAAAACAAACTTATGCACCTTTAAATTTTCATTGTTCAGGTGTAGAGTGTATCTGATAAACTCCATAAATCTATCCTCATACTCAGGTACTATATGCATACCCTTTCATAAATAATTTAATTCATTAAGTTGGCGCACAATGAACTGATCATTTGGTACCTCTCTCAAAATCTCTCCTCGAACAATTTCCAAGACACGTCTTCAACGACCATATTCAACTATGGTAAGAGTGTCTTCCACCAAAGAATCAAATTCCCTTTTAGTTGGAAGACCTCCACGTGGACCTTCATGTTAGAGGTGTAATCGTGCAATGTGAAACACATTGACATATTTCACAAAGCAACTCATGATTACATTACAATTAATTAGATATACTAGAATTATAGATATAGATATAGATAGATATATATATATATACCATATGTAACGATCCTATGTATCTAATCAACATAGATAGACAAATTTGACAGCTTTATAAACAATTCACCATTCATTTACCATATCCTATTACATACAAATGATTATGTCCCACAAAATTAGTTAATTCAAAACTAGCACATGAGTACATATTATTCAATATTAAGCATTATTAAATGTTAATTAAAGGTTGTAAAAGATGTAAAGGTTGTAATGAATAAATTTTCTAAGCTCTTCTTTCATTGACATGCTTGGATCACAACAAAATGTGAGGTATTTACATGGCATGTCCTTTGAACATATTGTCCACAATGTCCCTCTGGATTTCCAAAATGGATTGAACCCATATCTTATCTATCATCTCATTGTAATGCAGGTGCACCTTCAGAGATATTCTGTAAATTCTATGTTGTAAAATTTTATTAAATCATACTAAACACGAATTGGTGGAAGATGATATTGAGAGAGTTGTGCACATCCCTAGATGTTTCCTCCACTCTCTTCAAAAAACAATAACCAAAAGCAGTCATGGGATCTCCTGACTACTACATGGAAAAAAATATTACACTTCCCAATAGGCCTGGTACACATCTTCCACTAACCACGAAGGCCATAGATTAACCCTTTCGAACTAAGTGAATAGGAAGATAATATGAAAAAAACATAGATCATTTCCAACTATGCCTATGCCCATGCAGATCTCTTACATCAGGTCCCCATAACAAGTGAGATACACAAAATTCACAAGTAGAAGTCTATCCACCAGCTTGATCTGACATATTACTCTTTATTCACTGTTAGATTTGATTCATCATTGGAGTTTTTTTAACTATTGTGTGATTTCATATGTTTTACATTACAAATGAACATATGTAGCTTATGCAAATCACAGTGCCCCATATACAACAACACATACCTACAATTTTTTGATTTGAGCAGATATATATCTCTATTTACAAATTAGACATATCTTTGCAAATGACAGACTGAATTAATAGATTTTAGATATATAATATAAGACACATAAATGCAGAAAATGTGGCCATATTTGTGTTAATTTTATTGCACGCATAGGAACTGGAGGGTACTGTGCTACAGATCTATTGCTAATATTCAGCAGATCTATGTGCTCGGAAGATATCAAATAGATATTTATATATTTTTACAAAATAGGAAGATCTATAGCTGAGATATGCCAATGAAGAGATTCCTTCAATCTAAGTACAAGGAGAAGCGACTATTTAAGATCTCATGTAGAAGGAAACTATTTTTTTAACATCAATATTTTATTCAAAGGGAAAATTTTGGGTGTTTCAGCCATCGAACCTAAAATTCAAAAGTACAACCAAAAGCTAATTCATTTTCATGACATGAGTCGAAGAGTAAAGATACATCGTAAGCCAAGTCACACGAAACACCAATACACAAGGTTCCAAGGTGGCAAGTAAGGTAGTTGCAATCACTAGATCAACCATTTCATATAAAAAACAATTGTACGTTGAATATGCTCACCAAGGCAGTAATCGAAATAATACCTCTATACATGTGACCTTCACACTATGATCAGAGCACTTAAAGGATTTGTTTCGTTTTAAAGTAAATAACTTGATTGCAATCTTAACGAGCAATATACGCAATACACCTTTTTTTTTAAACAATTTGCATGCAATTTTAACCAATTATATACACAATTACTCATTTTGTATGTATATAATTAATCAAATTCTTGTGACCTTGCTAGGAAAAAAAACGAATCCTCATATGTTTTCATGATAGCTATACCTCCCTTCCATATTCAGTAAAACACAATTTATATACATAATAGATTGTCATTTCAAAATCAAGATGTTTTTTCACCCGGATGGGGTGTTAGTGCCCACCACCTGGCGCGCAGAGGCGGAAAGGGGAGGCCAGCAAGGCACGGAGCCATGTGCTCGGCTCGTGCCTGATGAAGCCGTCACCCCTGAGCATTAAAACGCATTCACGATGATGGGAGGGGCATTAACTCACGCTCCCTCGACCACCCTTACGAATAGCACAATGAATTCTCCCCCTTATGTTATCGCTCGGTTGTTTAGCTCTGACTCTGGCTTGGCAGTTTTCATGGTCTCTTGGCTACTCCTCGCCCTTCACCCTGGCTCTGTAGACTCTCTACAGTAGCCAACCCACACCATGCCACGACAGAGAATGCGCCCACGCCGGGGCTCTCCTTGGCACCCCCGACGGCCCCGAACTTCCTCCTCGCCCTCTGGTTCATCCACCCAGGCTCTTGAGTGTCTGGATATCATTGATGTTTTCGATACCTAGTGGTCTTCCTCTGGCCAGCACCCTCCTCCTCCCATTGCGCCTGTTCATGGTCGACGCAGCAAAACAAACACGCCATGCCCCGACCTTCCGCGTGAAAAGTATGCCATATTACATGACTTGGTCTTTGAGCTCCGAGACGGAGTGAACGACCTCCATTTTCGGGTTCAACAAATGGAGGGGAGGCTGTCCGTCCTGCTTCAGCTCCTCACCAATCCCCCTGAAGCCTCCCCTGAGGATTCTAGTGATGCTTCTCTTAGCGACCACGCGGGCAGCCATCAGCACGATGATACCGAGGGGAGTCTGCAGTGTGAGGAGAAGACAGATACACCTACGCCTAGGACAGACTCTGTGAGCTTGGAGACCCTGGCAGGAAATGAACGTGATGAAGCAAATCCAGTTTTGGAAGTAGCGATGGACGAGAAAGGCCCCAGACTCCAGCAGCCTACCTCGGCGGCAAGTGAAAAGCTGGAAGCTAACGAGGACAAGGCCGACGACGCCACGAACATGCAATGGACACTCAGTGGCGGGACACCTGTCATTGAGGAACCCTGGCCAGGCCTCCTGCCAGAGTATGTGCCAGATTACACACAGTTGGTCCCTTACTTTAGCTCTAGTGGCTCTCATGGTAGTTAGTTTGTCTAATTTTCTTCAGGAATGTTAGTAATTTTGCAACTAGCTTAATATGGTTGGCTGAACTGGTTTCTCCTTATGGAGCAGTTCAGTAATTACAACCACTTGACTCAGCTATGTACTCTGGATCTTGGACTTTAGAAGGTTTTTTATATATAATACAAAAAAAACTTACTTACAAAAAAAAAAAATCAAGATGTTTTTTCCTATGCCTAATATACAAATTTAACAATTAATTCACAATAAAATACAATAGCTAAATACCGTGACCAGAGATTTGATGATCTATGAGGATGGTCCTCAACTTGAAACCTTTCACAATGTCCTTGACCTTTCTTTCTTTCTAACAAGCGATTTCACCAGTACCTCCGAGCCGATGCTAGTGGTACTCTTCTTCCCCTTTAGCCCCTTGAGCCACAAAGGGGTCACACACATAATTTCAAAAACTATAACTCAAGATTTTCCATTGCAAGGAGAGGATTCCACCTCTTTTCAAAGCTTGCAACCAAACTCACACAAGGAAACCAATCATATGAAAATTTGACATCATTTTAGTCATCCGACAATAAGGTACCTTCCTCCTTCCTCTTCCATCTTTTATAATAAATTTTATATTGACACTTGTAAATTCTTGCATAGTTAATTATTTTTTAATAATTTAATTAAATATTATCCACCCTCAACACATGTCACATTTTTCCTCAAGTTTCTCATGTTTAATTCTTTTTAATAAAATAAATTATGCATTTTCCCTCATATCCACAATTAGTTCCTAGATTTTCTCCTAGTTGTCCCTTAGTTCCCTAATTTTTCCTTTTTGTCTCCTAAATAATTTACAGTTAGATTTTGATTATGAATCTTCTCTTATTTAGTATTTGGAGTCTAGTTTGACTTAGGATTCTAACTCTATGTTGACAACCCATTCTCTCATGAAATAATTTCTTTTAAATAAAACTTATTTTATTAATTTCATACACACATTGTGCACATGTAAATATATTTTGTTCTCCCTATAAAAGTTTTATTTACTCTAAAATTTTCATTATGCCCTTTAATATAAATTCATTTAGACTTAACCATTTTAGATTTTTATTTTATTATGTTTCTAGTTTATAACTTAATACAGTTTATTTTCTCTTCTAATCAATTGTAAGTATCCGTTTTATTTTCTATGGTCTTCTAGATATTTTATTCCCTTATTAATTTATTCATGCAACATGCCCTTCAATATGCACCTATGTTCTTCAAGGGTGCCACCCGCCACTTGACTTAGTTTGGAAGTTGTCTGAAGCATGGATTCAATAATCCACTTGTCAACCTTGTTTGAGACTAAGGGATAACTAAGGAATAATTAATCCACCTTATTGTGCGCCCCTCAGAAATCCTCGTGAGTGAGTGATTGTCTCAGTCTTCCCTCATGAAATCGTGAACCTATAAGGAACAAGGTAGTCGTTAACCTTCAGTTCAAGTCACAACGGGAGTGCTAGTAGGTTGTGACAGACACACTGCCACACATCTCCCTCATCAATCCAATATCTATGTATGACCCTTTTAGTCCATATGTGAGTTGGATTAGAAAGATTCATCATGTGTGCTAGTCCATTTTTTTTTTAAGTTTCATAAGTAAAATATGATTTGAGAGATAAAGTCAATCCATAATAACAATTGTTACATCTTTTTTCTCTTCTTTTCAATATGAGCACTCCACCACCTATCCCAAAAACTCATCCTAACAAGGGGAGCCCCCCCAAAATCACCCTAGAGATCCTTTACAATTATATGGAATCAATAGAAAAAATAAGAGGAGAGAGATGCCAAAATCCAAATAGAGTTAGAAACATTAGAAAAAAAGAGTGAAGAAAGAGACGTAAAACTCCAAATAGAGCTAGAGTCAATGATTGATAAAAAAATTAAAGATACCATTCAAACTCAAATAGAGGATAGATTCTTAGGGTTCAAGAGTGAATTGCAGACAATGAAGGATAGAATTCAAAAAATGGAAAAACATAAACAATCAACCCAAGAATGAGGGGTTGAAGAAAATCAAAACTTGAGAGATAGGATTAAAGAGCTAGAAGAAAAACTAACCAACAATTTGACCCTCAGTAGTATGGAAAACAAATTGGATATCAAACTCATTAAAGAGAAAATGAATAAGCTAATCGAATTGGACCATGAGCATAACAAAAGAGCCTTAAACCTCATAATTTTTGGTATAAAAGAACAACAAGAGGAGGATACACTAGCAATAGTAAAAGAAAATTTAAAAAATAAATCACAAATTCATACAACTTACCTCGTAGAAGCAAAGAGGCTAGGAAAAATAATTGATCACAAAGATAGGTTGATCCGTGTCAAAGTGAGTTGTAATGACCATAAATATAGAATACTTAGTAAATCTCCGAGATTAAACGGGTCAAGAATATTTATAAATGAAGACCACATTCCCGAAGACCAAGCTGAATTAAGGAAGGAAGTTCAAAAGATAAAAGAATCCATGAAAGAAGGAAAATGGGCAATAATTAGAAATTGAAAATCTATTGTTCGGCATAGAGACCAGAAGGATAATAATTTTAAATGTGTTGACCTGCACATAATAGATCTAGATAAACAATGATACACACATTTGCATAGAGAATTGGAAAAAGAAGAAGAAGGAGAGAAAGAATGGAAATAATTCTCATTAACCGCTGTGAATAATGAATAATTTACACATGATATACTCTGTATAACTCAATGAGTTTGACTTGAGGTGAACCAAGTCACCATAGTGGTGGCATAGAGTGATCTGGACACACACCAATAGTTACGGGAGTAAACTACCACCTATTCTAGTCTCTCAGGTAGTTACAGGAGTGAACTGCTACCTAGTTGAGTTAGCTAGTCAACTAGTCTTCAGTTAACTGATTGAACAGAAAGTAGTGAGGAGTTAACTCAATGAATCAAGGCTAATGCACCACTTTGGTGATGATACCAAGGCAAGGTCGAATTAGCATGGTGATGATCCCAATGCAACATCTAAACTCAACTCAACTAGTCAAATTGAAGTGTGACCTGAAAGATCATATTCTCCAGGTGGAATATTCTCTCCTAAAATATAGGAGACTGGATAATGACTATTTATGACTAATAAACAAATAAAAACCTTAAGAAAAAAAATCCTAGTTGTGTGTGAAGTAACTCCAACACCCCCCCTGAACATCACTATGGTGAAAATAAAGATTGGGTCTTGGAAATGAGGCCATGTTAGGTACCCAAGTACAAAAGATACACTGAAAATAAAGTGAGGAAAGAGGGAAAACCCCCCTCAAGGTACAATGTATGTAAAAAAAAAAAAAAAACTAAAGTTGCTAAGCAACTGTGTCCTTCACTCTAAGACGACCTTGCAGAGAATGGAATTTTTGCTTAGTGAAGGTCTTGGTGAAAATATTTGTCGTCTATTCTACTGAAGAACAGAACTATAAGTTGATGATCCCCTCGTCTACCAAGTCCTAGATATAGTGCATGTGGATCTCGATGTGCTTCATCTGTTTCCTCTGAACTAGATCTCTGCATAACTTCAGAGCGCTCTGGTTGTCAAACCAGATGACGATTAGCCGATGAAACTGAATGCCCAACTCAGTGAGAAAATGTTGTAGCCACATAGCCTGAATGGTTATGTTAACTACCTCTCTGTACTCTGCCTCGGCTGAATATAGAGCAATGGAAGCTTGCTTCTTGCTCAACCAACAAATAGGCCCGGAACCAAGACCGAGTGAGTAACCATATGTGGACTTGTGATCTATGCTATCGCCAGCCCAATCAAAATCAATAAAACCAATGAGATATAATGAAAAGTCTATTCCATAATGAATCCCAAAGGTGATGGTGCCTTGTACGTATCAAAGGATACGCTTTGCAACTTTCCAATGTAGCTCATGCGGCTCCTGCATGAATCTAGAAACTGTACCAACTACATATGTGAGGTCTGTTCTGAAGTGTGTGAGATACAACAAGCTCCCCACTAGCTGTCTGTACGGTGTGCTATCAACCAGTGGAGTCTCCCTGCCATCCTATTGTTTGACTCTTGATAGGAAAGGAGTCAGAGCAGACTTGCAGTCTATCATGTGAACTCTCTCAAGGAGATCTCATGCATACTTGGCTTGAGACAGTTTGATGCTTGATGCATCCTCACTGATCTCAAGTCCAAGGGAGAAGTGTAGTGGACCCATGTCCATCATCAAAAACCTGTCATGAAGAATCCTCTTGACTGCGGCAATCCTTAAAGTCGAGCAACCGGTGATCAACAAATCATCGACATACATAACTAAAAGTAGAAGTGAATCAGTCGTCTTGAGCATGTATACATTCAGGTCTGATTTACAATGTACAAAGTTCTGTGACAATAGGTAGGAGTCCATATTGGCATACCATGCCCTCGGAGCTTGCTTGAGGCCATAAAGTGAATTCTTTAGTCGACAGACCAAAGATGAGTCCTACATAAATCCTTGGGGATGCTCCATGTATATCTCCTTAGAGAGATCACCATGAAGAAATGCATTCTTCACATCCATCTGATGGACTTCCCATCCCTTGGTTGCCGCAATGGAAAGTGCCAATCGTATGGAATCCATCTTCGCTACTGGAGCGAAGGTCTCATCAAAGTCAACACCATGAACCTGCTGAAAGCCTTTGGCGACAAGCCTGGTTTTGTATCTTCTGACCTGTCCATCTGTTTCCCTCTTGGTCCTATAGAACCATCTGAATCTGACAAGTTTCCTCCCAGAAGGAAGGGGAACCAGATCCCAAATCTAGTTCTCGAGGAGGGAGTTGTACTCCTCCTGCATGGCGAATTCCCAAAAGGGATTTCTAGCAGCCTCGCCATAAGACTATGGATTTGAATAATGAACCAATAAAATATGCCTGGAAGGTAATGATTCGGTGGCAGTGAGTGAAATAGGAAGGTCCTCGAAATCAGATCGAGTCCTCCTAGTATCGGCTGGATCACCAGTGAGATCCCCTGCATCCTGAAGAGTAGTATGTGCCCACTTGGGCCTCTACTCTGGTTCTGCAACTGCATTTGGATGCTTTGAATATGCATCCGATTGTACTGACTCTAAATCTGAATCATTTGAGTCCTCTGAATTAGAAATCTCATCTGAAGAAGAGTATTCATGTGCATTCTCATCATCTCGAATAGGTCGAAGAGTGAAGGTGTTTGCATTCGGTTGTTGAGGTACATGCAAGACACTTTCCTCGAATTGGACACTATGCTCAATGATGATCCAGTCCGAGAAAATATCAATAACACAATATCCCTTCACACTATCAGGGTATCCAACAAAAATGCACTCAGTGCTCTGTGGATCAAGTGCCTTCCTCTTTTCAGAGGGAATCTGGGCCCATGCACATGAACCAAAAATGAGAAAGTGGGACACTTACGGTTTGAGGCCGCTCCAAGCCTCAGAGGGGGTCTTATCCTTGACATATCTATGAGGGGATCTGTTTTGGATGTATGTTGCATAGTTAAGTGCTTCGACCCATAGTCTATGTGGTAGTGACTTTGCATGTAACATGCAAGATTCCATCTCCTTTAGAGATCTGTTTTTCCGCTCTGAAACTCTATTTTGTTGCGGAGTGTAGGGAACTGTATGCTGCAACTGAATCCCTACCTCATGGAAAAGATTGTGGATCTCATGATTCACATACTCTCACCCATTATCATTTTAGAGGACTTTGATCTTCTTTTCGTACTGTGTCTCAACCAAAGCTTTGAAATCTTTGAGGTGTTGAAATACCTCAGAGTTTTGTCTAAGAAAGTAGATTCAAGTAAAACATGAGATATCATCAATAAAAATGAGAATAGACCTCTCTTTGTTGATGGATGGATGCGAAAAAGGACCCATGAGGTCACTGTGGATCAGATCTAAAGGTGCGGAAGCTTGCTGAGACTTTCCTTTGACGAATTTCTCTTGATGGTGTTTTCCGAGAACACATCCCTCACATACTCCCTTAGAGAAATGGATGTTTGGTAGACGATAAACTAATATATGCTTTCTAAGTTGTTAAATGTCCAAACCTTTCGTGCCATATCCTACTACTTTCATCAACATGAGTAAGCAGTAAAGAAGAATCAGGTTCAATGAATTCAGAAAATGTATACAATCTACAATGATGATTTACCTCACTGGTAGCAACCCTAGAGTTGGTTTACATGTTGTATATGTCCACGAAATTTGGTGTGAATATGAATTTATTTCTGGTTCCGGAATTCGTCATCTGATACATGGAGAGAAGGTTGACAGAAAGCTTGGGAACATGCAGGACGTTCTCGAATCTTCCATTGGTGAGTTCAATTATTCCTTTTCCGGTGAATTCGACAGAAGAGTTGTCCCCCATAGGAATAGGAGGACCTTTTCATGCATCCAAAGAAGAATAGACTTCTTCTGAGGAAACCATGTGATGTGATTCTCCCGAATCTATGATCCAAGCATCGGGAGAGGAGTTTATTGCAATCAAGGCATGGATAGAATTGCCTTTCTTGGAATTCGGATCTTCTGGCTTCTTCTTATTTGCACCCTCTGGGATGATATCTCCAAGGTTGTTTTGTTGAAGTATATGATACGTCATATCTATTTTTTTTGTCATGCATGAAGATTCCTAATGGAATTCTTTGTGACAGTATGTGCATTTCTCTCATTTTCTTCCCTTTTCTCCTTTGGATCTGGAGGCATTGATGAAGGGTTTTGTGTACCCTTCCTTCTTCGTATGTGCATGAGATTTCCTCTTATCTTTATATTTATATTTATGATATTTTTGGCTGCCATCATGCACAGTGAGTGCATGCGCCCTTGGGCCTTTGATTGCGCCCATGTTGATGAGCTTGGTTTGCTCTTGTGTTAGGAATTCAATAAATTCCTCAAGAGAAGGCATATTCTAGGTGGCTCCAAAGGAAAATATGACAGTATGGAATGTAGATACAAATACTGAGAATTCAGGACCAATCTTGGAGAGAATGGTGAGAACCATTTGTTTCTCCTCCTTCGATTTATCAACCCCGCAAGCTTTGAGTTGCAACAGTAAATCCTTGAATTTTGTAAAGAAATCTTGGATATTCTCAAATCTTTTTGGATCCAATGTGAGAAGATCCACCTCCATCATGTGTCCCCTCATCTCATCCTATTTTCCAAATATCCCTTCCAAGGTGTTCTAGGCTTCATTAGGAGTCTTACAGGAAGATATATGAAAAAGGAGATCAAGAGAAATAAGACTGCAAATTGTTCTAAGTGCCTCATCCATGCGATTTAAGTACTTGGATTTTTCTATGGCTGATGTTGGCTCTGTATATGTATTCATGGTTAATCTATACAACCCTCTATATTGGATATGTATGGCTATTTTCTCCTTCCTTGCCAAATATGTGTAAGGTGTAAGAATGAATTCTTTTTGGAATTCCATCTTTCCATTGTCTTCAATCTTTTGTACCTGCAAACAATTTTGGTGTAGATTTTTCTTAGCAGTCCATCAGCTCTGATACCATGTAAATGTGTTGACCTACACAAAATATATCTATATAAACAATGATACACACATTTTCAGAGAGAATTGGAAAAAGAAGAAGAAGGAGAGAAAGAATGGAAAGAATTCTCATTAACCGTTGTGAATAATGAATAATTGACACATGATATACTTTGTATAACTCAATGAGTTCGAATTGAGGTGAACCAAGTCTCCATAGTGGTTTTCTAGAATGATCTGGACACACACCAATAGTTATGGGAGTGAACTTCCACCTATTCTAGTCTCTCAGGCAGTTACGGGAGTGAACTTCCACCTAGTTGAGTTAACTAGTCAACTAGTCTTCAGTTAACTGACTGAACAGAAAGTAGTGAGGAGTTAACTCAATGAATCAAGGCTAATGCGCCACTTTGGTTATGATACCAAGGCAAGGTCGAATTATCATGGTGATGATCCCAATGTTGCATGGTGATGATCCCAATGCAACATCTAAACTCAACTCAACTAGTCAAATTGAAGTGTGAACTAAACGAGAATATTCTCTCCTAAAATATAGGATATTGGATAATGACTAATTATGACTGATAAACAAATAAAAACCTTAGCAAAAAGAAATCCTAGGTGTTTGTGAAGTAACTCCAACAATAATAAATAGGAATTTGGGACACTCGGGATCCTTTTTTGGAATTGTCATGGCTTTTGATGGTGCAAAGGACCTATGATAAGTTGGATCATGAGTGATATTGATATTAGTTGTCTAGTTGAAACTTGGGAGCATGAGGAGTCTAAGGTCCCTAAGATGGAAGGATTTGTCTTGTGGCCAGCATGGAACAAAAAATTCCACCGTAGAGGGATAGGAGGCATAGTTGTTTATATTAGAAAAAGCATTTCTCCTCACATTCAACTTCATAAGATTGACCCTCTTAATCAATACATTTGGATAGAAATTTCATACACCAATGCTAAGAATATGTATATAGAAATTTTTTATTTTGCACCTATTAATTCTACCTTTTATAAGAAAAACAATCTAGATAAAAATTGTCCCTATAATAATTTAGAACAAGATATTTATAATTTGAAAAATGAAGGTAATATCCTCCTGCTAGGAGACTTTAATGCTAGGAATGAAACTAAAAAAGCTACTCTTTTAAGTGATGACTCCAACCATAATCCTTTATGTCCAAATGAAGACCTTGTTTTATCTAATAGCTACAAAATATTCTCTGAAGACCTAATTAAGAATTTGTTTGGTACTGAGTTGGTTATGCTCTGCAACTCTCAAGATCTAATAATTTTCAATGGAGTAATGAAGTGGCCAAACTCCAACCAAATGACATGTATTCATGGGTAGGTAGTAGTGTTGTAGATTATGTGATATATGATATCCCCATTTCCAACCAAATAACAACTTTTGAACTTTTAAATAACCATGACCATGACTCTGATCATAAACCTTTAAACCTAACTCTAAAATTTTCCATGCATAAGAGAACCATTGAAGAGAATTATGATAATCAAAGGAATTTGCGCTTTGACAAAAGTAAAGTTGACATTGTCTTAAAGGATTTAAATAGTAAATTAAACATCCTAACTTATAAGGACAACATTGCATAACTCTATCATAATTTTACAACTACCCTTTCCACTTCTATTAACAAGTTCTCTTTCGAGGTGTCCTATAAAAATAATAATAGAACAACCAACCCTTGGTATGATAAAGAATGTAAAATTTCTAGGAAATCCATTAGGGATGCTTCTAATGATCCCTTAAAAATTGATAAGATCAATACATACAAATCCCTAATTAAAAGGAAAAAAAGATATTATATCAATAAAAGGCAAGAGCAACTTTCACAACTATACAAGTTGGATCCTAAGAAGTTCTGGAGCCAAATTCTAAAACACAGTACTAAAGAAAATAATAGGATTCCCTTGTAACGAACCGCCTAATTACGACAACCATTCTAATAACAAGTGCAATTTTTTATTTATTTTTCCTTAAGTGTGTGCGCGCATGTAGAAGTAACAACACGCTAACTGTGTGACGCCCTGGAAAACCGACAAGATGCGACCATGATATTCATCACAAGAATACTAAAGGCACACAATGAGTAACTGCATCAATAAACGACCATAGGCATAAGGTGCACAACGCAAACATTTAGTGACAAAGTAAAACTGACCACAATCAAGTATAACAAAATAAGAAGAACAATTACGCCCCTTACGGAAGGCGCGTGACTAAAGGACTCCGACAATGAAACCCAAGTTCAACATTGTTTAAATGAACAACCACCTTAATTTACTAACTCGGAGTAATTTATTGTACGTAAGTCAAGGTCATTGCACCATATTTGTTATTAACAACAATAAAAACTACGATATCACTGTCACGAAATATTAACCATATTTCATTTATCTCACATTTCCCGACCATGATCTTACAACTTCAATACCTCTTATAGGCTACAACTACCGAAATTTTAATGACCTTACAAGAT
>ML777849.1:322057-346753 GCA_009831015.1 Picea engelmannii | reverse complement strand
ACAACACCTGTCTACATCAATGTAGTAAAACATCATGTCATATAACTTAACGCATCATAATGAAGGAAAAAGTTTTATCATCATAAAAATCCAGATCACTTGCAAGCAAGTGTCCTCAAAGAATAAGTTTGGTAAGTGCGCCAGAGCGGGATGTTACATCCCTTAATGGACTGAAATTCCTACCTTAAAAGTCTTTACGATTTCCCTAATGCCATGGACACCATTCCTATTGTCCCTCCAAAGGAAGAACTTTTTTCTTTAGATGACATAGAGTTCGGGGTTAAGGAACTCACAAATGGGAAAGCTAAGGACATTGAAGGCTACCAAGATGGAATTTTTAAAATCAGAGGGCCAATCCTTATCCCTCACATACACAAGCCCTTCAATTTAGCAGTCAAGCAGGGCTTCCCTAAACCCTGGACACAAAGCCTCATTTTTCCTATTTTTTAAAATGGGGATATAAACATTCCCTCTAATTATAGGACCATTATGATTAGCCCGATTTTAGCCAAGCTTTATGGAATTATTTTGGAAAAGAAGATTAACATTTGGATAGAAATTCATGGTAAAATAGCTAAAGGCCAGGCCGGGTTTAGGAGATATCATTCAAATGTGGATCATCTTGTTACCTTTAGGGTCATTGCAGAGTTATGCAATACTAAAACCAATCTTTTTTGTTTTTGTTTTTTAACTTTAGAAAAGCTTTTGACATGGTTCCTAGGAAAAACCTTTGGAATATGTTGGAAGAGATAAAAGTGCCTCTCGAGTTGAGGGCTACTGCAATAAGGATGTATGAGAACATTATTGCTAAGTTTAAAAACATTGAGGGATGGTCAAAAGATATTAACTGCAATATCAGAGTCAAACAAGGTTGTCCCTTGTTCCCTACCCTTTTTGGTATATACATTGATAAGTTAGAAGAATTCTTGGAAAAGTAGGTTGTGTCGGCTCTACTCTCAATGGTATAGTCATTAGTATTCTTCTTTATACTGATGATATCGTTCTTATGGCAAGGACTCCCCATGATCTTGAAAACCAACTAAGAATCCTCAAGGATTTTTTCTCCAATATGGGTTTGACTCTTAATACTAATAAGACTAAGGTCATGATTATTAAATCCAATAAGATCCCTTATGATACCTTTGTATATGAAAACAACAACTTGGAGGAAGTGACTTCATACAAATATCTTGGAATTGATATTCACCACAAGCTCAATTGGAATTATAGCATTGAGAAAAGGATTATTAGGGGATAGAAAGATTATTATGGGCTTGAAAACAATTGTAAATCAGATGATCTTTGGAGTTGGGATAAGAATAAACTCCTCTTTGAGACTTTTGTTACACCTGTTATTCTTTTTGGATGTGAAGTCTAGGGATATAGTATCTCTCATGAATCCTGGAGAAAGATAGAGAAAATACAAAAGAATTTTATAACCTATAATCTCAAAATTAAAGGAAATATGCCCTATCCCATACTCCTCTTAGAAACAAGCCTCTCCCCCATTGAGAGCATGGCTATGACTAGATACCTAATGTATAAGAACAAGTTAAACAACATGGAAGACAAGAGGCTACCTAAAATTGCTTCAAAATCAAGTCATAACCACCATCGACTCAAGCGAGGATGGCATAAAGATGCCCAATCTTGGCTAAAGTATTGGGGAATCATGGAAGAAACCATTTTGCAGAATAAATATACTATTAAAAAAAACGTCCAATCAAAATTTAAGGAAAAAATGTGGTGTGCTAAAGAGTTAGAGGAAAAAATAAAATAAAGGTATTATAAAGATGTAATCAACCCTAATCTAGACGATCAAAATTATCTATCTGTTTTTCCAAGTGTAAAGAAAAAAATAATCATTGCTAAGCTAAGAACAAATTCTCACGAGCTCCATAGTGAAACTAGGCAATGTTCAATTCCTAAAACTCCATGGGATGAAAGAGTGTGTCACCTTTGTGACACTAAGAAGGTTGAAGATGAAAAACACTTTCTCTTAGACTGTCCAGCCTATACCCATATTAGATCTCATTTTCAAAATATTTATCACACTACCAACCTTCCTAACCTCTTAACTCAACAAAATTATGGTGATCTTGGAAATATTCTCTTAATTAATTTCGAGCACAGAAACAAAATTCTAAAGAATCACAAGTAATCACTTACCCTCTTAAGGTCCGATATACCAATTCGGTCTTAGTGGACATTAATCATCATCATCATCATCATTAATAATTCTAAAACATGAAATCCATAACTAAAACCGTCGTCATAACACATGCGTAATAAAATCAAGTACTCATAATCAAGGTCATTAGTCCACTCCCTAACTCAATCCGAAGTCCAAGGTGTTTTATCGATCCTATCAACATCCTCATTGTCTCATGTCTCTTGCACACTTAGGAAACTTCATCATAATACATGTCAATGATATACATCAATATAATTAACATATCAAATTTCAATACTCAATGATGAAATCATTTTTAACTCATAAACCAAAGAAGTTAATCATAAAATATCATGTTTTAACTAGATCACTTGATCGCAAGTGTCCTCAAAGAATAAATCAGTATTATAAAATGTGATCAGTGGAACTGGATGTTACAGTGTGCCCCCTTATCTTCTCTATAGTCCCTCAGGATGTACCACTTCTCTTCATGGATCTAGTGCACTCGATCATGAAGTCTCAGAGTTGCGGCTTTATGAACTTCAACTGCAACAAGTCCACTAAAATTTATTTGTTCACTTCCTTTGTCATTAAGCTTGATTTCCTTCTAGTTTTCTTCTCCCTGAGATTCCATATTCAATAGACAACATATAATCTATACTACACACATACAGTCATCAAGACAATTTCACTCATTGAATGTCATTTTTTTTTATAGGGAATATTTTTTTTCAATATGATATTCCTCTCATAATGTTTGGCTCTTTCAGTAGAAGACATTGGTATTCCTTATGGTCTTACACCATTGTCATATGCAAGAAAATTATTCCTTCAATTTTATCAACCTTCACTAAGCAAAAAACATTGTTAGTACTCATGCACATTATCATTCTATATTTGTAACATTTTCAACAACTTAGAAAGTGATCTCAACATTGTAACCAACTAAAAATTCAATCACATTCAACTAGTATTCATATTAAATTTAATGAATCTATCATTAATTGTGCGTTTTCAACACCATAAGTTTTTAATAACGCAAAAAATAATTACCAATACAATAAGAATCCATGTGTCAATATTCATGGCTACATATACACAATGCATCCCGACATTGACTCCATAATACCACATATCTGGATCATGCAATCTTCCATGGTGAGTTGGAAGGTCTAGTCAATGCCTCAAGACATCATCCAAACTCTTCCCAATTAAATTCCATACTATTTGGATATCCTCCTCTTCAACCCATACACAACATTAGGAACACAATTCCTAAGTTCTCTTTAGTGTCAGCAAAGATATTGCTACAACATCCCCACTATAATCCCCAGTTTAATTAATGTTTATGTAAATATAATAGGAGACTACAACCAAGTGATGTAATATGTGAATTGTGTTTCCTTGTTTTATTAACAAAATGTGATGACAACTGCTAAGGGGAAATGGACAAGAGTTGGGGGATGAATTAATCCACAAGAGTTGGGGGTGTCTAGGATAATGGCCAAGAGGGGTCCATGGGGGGAATACCCATGTATATTAATTTAACCCATTTTCCTAAACTTTCTATTTGTATATGAACCTTCCCATTTCTGATTGAGTGTTCCCAAAGCCAATCATTGAATACATGCAAGAGAGTCGGCGTGATTGGTCACATCACAAATTTATTGGGCGCATGGGGGTTGAGTACAATCATCTTTGGGAAGAGTGTGAGTTAAGAAAGTCAATCCAAAGAGAGGAAATTTGTATGGGTTGGGACAAACAATTTTAGTTAATCAAGATGGTGCCTGGGAAGTGAGTAAAGGGAAAGAAACATAGCTGGAAGTTGCTGCATCCATGGAGGGAAAATTCTAGAGCATGCTTGAGCATAATTGGAGAGAGTGGAAGATGGAAAAATGAAGAATCAAGTTGCTAGGCCTAAAGAGTGAACTCTTGCATGATTTTCACTAAAACAACAATTGTTTGTTGTTGGTTTGTTGATATTTTTCTTAAAAACAGTTTCCCTTGAGTTCCCAACTAAGAGATTCCTAGCTACTTGTGCCAGAGAGATTCTGATAAAATAATGGTACATTCCTTGGGTTAATCATGATAAACAGAGGGTACATCCCTTGTTTTATCCCTGATAAATGAATGATGCATTCCTTGGGTTGGACATGTCAATAGGAAGAGAGAGCTAGTGGAAAAGCGAGATAATTGTAGGAAAATATTAGTTGGGTTCAGGGTTTTATGAGTTCTAAATGGATTGTGAGATACCAACCTATTTTGTGGATTGCTAGCCTCAACTTGGGGGTGAATGGATGTTGATATTTGGAACAGTTAGTCTATGGTTGGGTGGAACATCCATCCCAAGAAGTTGGTTTCACAATTGTTGTAAAAAGATAAGTGTTTTATCTTGTTGATGTGTTAAATTACATTTTTGATTATTGTGCATGAACTCTGTGTATTTGGAAGTGATTTATGTGTTGTTGTAGTGAGTTGTTTAGATGAATTTCATGTTTAGTATTAGCATGCTATAGATTCTTCTATTTTGTGGTTTTATACAATCGCTAATTTTTTTTTAATTTGTGGTTGAAAGCTACATGAAATGAGTTAATTGTAAATGAATTAAATTAGTTAGAAAAAATTTCATTTTTATGTATATTTTTCATCGTAATGTCCCTTGGTTGAACTAGGGGACGTTAAATTATGGTATCAATGATCTGGTTCAATCATGAGGCTTGTATGGTCTTGAACCAGAGCGAATTGGTGAATTTTGTTGTGGAAAATTTTGTATGTGACGGATTTGGGATAAAAACGAGGATGTTAGAGAGAAATATCCAATTTTGTGATTGAAATTATAGTTTTAATGACTTCGAACAGTTTGATATGGTTAATGGAGTAGATAATAAAGTTGTAGATCAAAATTCAACCTAGAATGGTCACAATTTGATTTTTAATGGTCGTTTGTAGAGTTATAGGGAGTTTGGTGGATCGACGGTCGAGATCTCTTTTTCCCTCAAGATCGATGGCTGGGATTCATCATGATAAATTTAAAAATTCATAAGGATCTGCCCATTTGAAAGGTTGATGTGATCAATGGAAAATATTAAATCAAGGCTTGTGAAAGGGACTGTATCGAAAATCTATGTTAATCAGAGAAAAGTAAAATGTGAAGTTCGACAATAAAATCCATCGATGACGGATGGTCAGATAGACGATTTTGACGAAGTGCTCAAAATTCACCAAGAGAAATATTCTATGGTCAACGTGTCAGTGGTTGGGAATCATTCAGTTTGATGAAGTGTCCCAAAAAAGTAACAAAATTTGTCTATAGACAATGCATCGACAGTTCGGTGTTGACCGAAGTCATCGAGGTGTTTGGGATGTTCAAGCGAATTGGCTGATGGTCGATGGGGAGAAAGAGGATGATTATTTCATCATCTACATGTCATGCCACATCAATATCTATGTGTCATGCGATGTCACCAAAGTTGACACCTTAGGATGATGTTTGATGCCACATTAGCATCCATGTGTCATGCCATGTTAGCCAACTAAAGTGGATCGATGACCAATGGTCCAATCGATCGATTTGGGAAAGCGTTTTTTAGTCATCGGGGATCGTCAATAAAAAATAGGTTGGTTTTCAGAAATCAACAGATTCAACGGAGATTTTTTCCTTCACCCACAAATATCATCGATGATCGATTTAAGAGTTGTCTGAAAATCAGGTGTTAGGGAAATGGACTAACGACCGATAGTCGAATCGGTAGCTTTGGAAAAAAATTTGCACATCCAAAGGATGATACCAATTGTCAATGGCCAATAAGGTTAGATAAATTTTTGGTATGCATCATTATTTGAGATCAACAGGTAATATTTAAAGGGATGTTAAAATGGTAAAACAGTGAAATGTTTGCAAAATTTTGTGGTTTTTGAAGCTCATAACTTGCAGGGCATTTCTGAGGCCCTAAATGACAATTTTAGAAAGTCAAAACCCACAATAAAAGAGTGTACCAATGTACATTGTGTCTATGCATATCAAATAAAATAAATCGAAGAGATATATACAACGAGATAAATGGTTCACAAAACAATGCTCGTATGAGAAAGTTACAACCAAATCAATGAGGGTAAAATTTTGGCACTAGTATTACTTACAGAGGGCATAACTCTATGCTCAAAAGTCTGTTTGGATCAAAATAGCAGTCGATGGAAATACTATGACCCATAAAATATAATGGTGGAGTTATATTTTGGTTATGGGCACCTAGAAATGTGCAGGAAGAGAAATAATACACATGTAGCATACATGAGTAAATTGAGTTAAAGAACCTATACTTCTTTGGACCATAACTTTCATCACGTAGCTCGGATTTGAGAAAACAAATAGTCATTGGAAATGTATTGAGGAGTAGAAGATATATTTCTACCCAAAATATTTATTTGGGAAATTAAATTTCTTATAATTAATAAATAGATTTATGTAGCAGTAAAAAAGAGTGGAATTGCAACATGTAGTCGTTGTAACTTTTCACTCAGAATTCAAATTGAGGCACGAGTACAGTTGTTGGGAAGATGTTTAGGGGAGGAATGCATCAAGAAAATCAAAATTTGAATTGGTGCAATGTGTTCTTCATAAATTTATGAATAAATAACTTTTATTCTATATGATGAAATGTTTTATGCTATGCATATTTCTAACAATAATTATTATATGTACATTTATTGCAGAATTAAAGGTACATAAGGAAAATTTAGTTCTAAAATGAGGAATGGAGTCATGGAATATGCTCAAGGATCTTACATCCATGATGAAGAGATCATATGTATTCATGTCGGCATGGGAACTGATGAGACAAATTCAAATGGAGGAAGAGATAGGAAAGAGTCTGTCACTTTGAGAATCCTGGATAGAGAAGTGGAGATCTACATAGATTATAATGAAAGGATTATGAAGGCCTAGGAAGAGATACTTTAGATATTGAAAATGTTTCATAAGAAAGTCAACAAGGATTCTATATCTAGGAAAGCAACTAGTGCTAGACAAATATGGACATCTAGATCCCATAGAAAAAGGGATGATCATGGAAATGATAGGCAGTCAAGAAGCATAAGAAGGAACCATAATTCTCCAAGTAAGTCCACTAGAAATACTCATGAAATATTAGGGCCAGGGATTATCCCAAGTGTATCTCATGTTTGGAGGCAAAGAATAAGGCTTGAGGAGACATCTTGTAAGGTGAAATTAGGAAAATCAAGCCACCTACTTTAAATGGCGAGCACAATAAAGGAGAAGAGGTAGAGGTTTGGTTGTTGTAAATGAAAAAATATTTCCATCTACATGATTATCCATCCCAGGTAGAAGCTAGATTTTCCACCTACCACTTGCAGGGGAAGGAAACCATGTGGTGGGATCAACTTAATCAAGCTAAGAACCTTTATGAGAAGAGGATATCATGGAGGCAATTCAAAGTATATTTACAAGAGAAATATTTATATGAGAATTACTATGAGACAAATATGAAAGAATTCTTTGAAATCAAGTTGGGAACCATGACAATGGAGGAATATGAAAAGTGGTTCTTTGAATTATTAAAGTATGTTGACTTCATCAAGGATGATAAGGTTAAAATCCAAAGGTTTCTAAGTGGGTTACCCTCCTTCTATAGTGAAAAGATTTAATATGATAACCTCAATACCTTGGAAGAAACCATAAGGAGAGCAAGGCATCTCTATGAGAAAAGTAAAGGAAGGCCAGTTTTTTAAAAGGATTGGAATGAAAAGATGAAAGGTAAAAAAGATCAAAGGTAGAAAGGTTTTGAGCCACCTTTTTTCCAAAATAACCCCCAAACAAATAAACAAGTTCAAGCATCCCAAAATGAGAAAAATAATTCAGATTCATTTGGGAAAAGGCCAAGGAAACAACCTATTTGATGTTGGGGATGTGAGTAAAATCACTTATATAGGGACTTCCACCACAAAGGAGAAAGAATGAGGATTTTCCACAATATTCAAAAAGCTTAAACAATGGAATACATGGAAGGAAGCATGCCAAGAATTTATGTAGCCTTGGAAAACAAGCGAGAAGAGTACCAATCCCCCATGATCGAAGTGGAAGGTAAGATTGAAAACCATCCCATGGAAATTTTAATTGATTCTCAATCTATCCATAGTTACATAAATGATAACATTGTTGAAATATTTTACTTCCAAATAAGTAAGCATAATAAATATTGGTTAGTTCAGTTAGCCACGGGGGCTAAGAGAAAGATCAATGATTTGGTTAAAGATTTCTCGATAGAAATGAATGGACTCAACACGAAGGTATATGTAAATATCATACCATTGGGTTCATATGATTGTATAATTGGCATAGATTGGTTGGAAAAGCACCATGTTGTCCTAGACTTTTACAACAAGACAATCATGTGTCTTGATGAGGAAGGGATACAAGGAAATATAAAAGGAATTCCAAGAGTTGTAGTTGTCAAAGAGATTTCAACTATGCAGTTGAAGAAGAGCTTCATGAAGGGATGTCATATATTTTCAGCCCATATGGAGGAGGAATCCAAAGACAAAGTGTCAAGCATTGAATACCATCTAGTCATGAGTAATTTTGAATATGTTTTTAGATAAATTAGAGGTTTCCACCAAAGAGAGACATTGATTTATCTATTTATTTAGTGTCGGGAGCTGCCCCGATGTCTAAGAGACCATACATAATGGGTACACCGGAATTAAAAGAGTTACATATTCAAATTGAAGAACTTTTGAAGAAGGGGTATATACGCCCATGTGTGTCACCTTGGGGAGCCTTAGTTCTTTTTGTAGAGAATAAAGATGGAACCTTAAGGTTGTGTATTGATTTTGGGAAGCTTAATTTAAGGTTACCATAAAGAATAAGTATCCTTTGCCAATAATTGATGATTTGTTTGATCATCTGAAAGGTGCAAGAATCTTTTCCAAGATTGACTTGATATCGGGTTATCATCAAGTAAGGATAAAGGAAGAAGACATCAACACGAAATCATTCAGAGAAAGATATGGGAATTATGAATTCACAGTAGTTCCATTTGGGCTATCAAATTTCCCAAAAGGTTTTATGTGTTTGATGAATGGAGTGTTTAGGGAGTACCTAGATAAGTTTGTAATTGTGTTCCTAGATAATATTCTTGTCTACTCTAAATCAAAAGAGGAACATGAGAAACATTTAAGAATGGTGTTGCAATTTTTAAGAGAGCATAGATTGTATGCTAAGAAAAGTAAGTGCATATTTTATCAAAAGAAGATTCACTACTTGTGGAATATAATATAAACAACGGGGACATAATTTGATCCTGAGAAGATAGAGGTCATTAGAGGATGGCCAACGCTAAATAATGTGGCATATATCATATCATTCATGTGTATTTCCAGTTATTATTGAAGATTAATAAAAGGTTTTTAAAAGATTGCACATTCAATCACTTCTTTGCAAAATAAGGGAGTGAAATTTGAATGGAATTCAAAGTTTGAAGAGAGTTTTCAACATTGAATGGAATATTGACAAGTGCACCAATATTGAAGATTGCATATCCAAATGAATATTTTGCTTTTTTCACCAATGCATGCAAGGAAGGACTTGATGGATTTCTCAATCAAAAGGACCATGCGATATGTTATGAGTCCATAAAATTAAAAGAGCATGAGAGGAATTATTCTACACATGAATTAGAGATAGAATTTATTGTACGTACAATGAAAATGTGGAGGAATTACTTTATGGGTAATAATTTTGAGAAAAGGAAATACCATTGTGGTCTGAAGAATTTGTTTGGACAACCAACACTAAATGCTAGGAAAACTAGATGGTTGGAATTTCTAAGTGAATACGACTTCGAAACTAAGGACATAAAGGGAAAGGAAAATCAAGTGGCCAATGAACTCAACAAGAGAGCTCATGAAGTGCATATTGCATCCATGAGCATGTACATGAAATATATAAAAGACAAAATTATTGCAACAACAAATTCAAATCAACATTATGTGAAAATAAAAGAAACATTACAACAAGGTAGTTTTCAGCAGAAATTTAATTATTATGAGATGAAAGAAGATGGAACTCTCATGTGTAAGGGTAAATTGTATGTGTCGAATTCTAGTGATAAAGAAATGTCATTTTGAAGGAAATGCACAATGTGGCATATATTGGGCACCCAGGGTATCATAAAAAAATTGCAGTAGTATTAAGCCAATATTTTTTGCCTTCAATGAAGAAAGAAGTGGCTAATTACATAGCCATATGTCTAGAATGGAAAAAGGTAAATGTATAACATAGACACCCAGTAGGTTTTCTACAACCATTGCCCATTCTGGAGTGGAATTGGGAAGTAGTTATAGTTTATTTTATTGCTAAGATACCTAGAACAGTGAAGCATCATGATTCCATCATGGTGGTGGTGGATGAATTGACTAAAGCAACACATTTTATTCTAGTAAATACTACACAGAAGGAAATATAAGTTCACTAACATTAGGAAGTTTCCTAAAGTTGGAAACAAGATATTGTGGGTATTTTGAAATATTAGAAAAGATAGGGCCAATTGCATACATGTTATCTTTTCTTGCATCCATGAGAGTTCATAATGTATTTCATATGTCATTGTTAAAGAAATATGTGCTTTATACTAACCACATAATTGATTGGAATGTGATCCAGGTGGATCGTAAAAGGGATTTCTGGGTGGAACCAGTATGCATCCTAGACCAAAAATTCAAAGTTCTGAGGAACAAATCCATAGGGATCATAAAGGTTTAGTGGAACTACTATGGTCTTGAATATGATACATCAGAGCATGAAGAAAACATACAAGCATAATACCCACAAATGTTTGATAGTTTTGAAGAATAAAAATTGCAAGACTCTGTTTTGAGGAGTTAGAGTTCAAGAACCACATCTTAGAGTCCTATCCAACTGTGTTGTGACCTTGATAAAATAATGGTTGATTCCTTGGGTTAGCCTTGATAAATGAATGGTACATCCCTTAGGTTATCTTTGATAAATGAATGGTACGTTCCTTGGGTCAGAAAGTTGAAAGGAACATTAGATAATGGTTGGAGCTTTTGTTGGAGTTGTTAAATTACATAATTTTATATCCAAGTATTGTGATGTAAATTTTCATATATATATATATATATATATATATATATATATATATATATATATTATTTTTTATTTTATTTTTTTCATAGAGTGCACTAAGGATGACACACAATTGTAGGGGAGGGGGAATGTAACATCCCCACTATAATGCCCAGTTTAATTAATTCTTATGTAGATATAATATATGGCTACGACCAAGCCATGTAATATGTGAATTTTATGTGAATTATATATAATAAGACGAGGTAGTGTCTAGGATAATGGCCAACAGGGGTCCAAGGGGGGAATACCCATGTATATTAATTTAACCCATTTGCCTAAAAATTTTATTTGTATATGAACCTTCCCATTTATGATTGAGTGTTCCCAGAGTGAATCATTGAATACATGTAAGAGGGTGGGTGTGATTGGTCACATCCCAAACTTATTGGGCACATGGGGGTTAAGTACAATTAGCTCGGGGAAGAGTGTGAGACAAGAAAAGAAAGCCAAAGAGAAGAAATTCATATGGTTTGGGACAGACAGTTTTAGTTAGTCAAGATGGTGCATGGGAAGCAAGAAGAGAGAAAGAAACAGATTTGGAAGTTGTTTCATCCTTGCAGGGATAATTATAGAGCATGTTGGAGCGTAATTAGAGAGAATGGAAGATGGAAAAATGAAGAACCAGGTTGTTAGGAATGAAGAGTGAAATCATGTGTGAGTTGAAATAAAACATCAAGTGTTTGTTGTTGGTTTTTTGATAGTTTTCTTAGCAACAGTTTCCCTTGAAATCCCAGTTGAGATATTCCTAGATGAATATGCCAGAGAGACCCTGATAAAAGAATGGCACATTACTTGGGTTAATATTGATAAACATATGGTACATCCCTTGGGATATCCCTGATAAATGAATGGTGCATTCCTTGGGTTGCACAGGTCAAGAGGAAGATCGAGTTGGTGGAAAATTTGGATAGATGTAGAAAAATATCAGTTGGGTTGAGAGTTTTATGAGATCTGAGTGTACTATGAGAGACGACCCTATTTTATGGATTTCTAGCCTCTTCTTGGGGGTGAATGACTGTTGAGATTTGGAACAAAAAGTCCATGGTTGGGTGGAACATCCGTCCCAAGCAGTTAGTTGCACAATTGTTGTGAAAAGATAAGTGTTTTATCTTGTTGATGTGTTAAATGATGTGTTTAATTGTTGTGCATGAACTTTGTGCATTTGGAAGTGATTATATGTTGTTGTAATGAGTTTTTTAGATACATTTCATGTTGAGTATTAGTAGTCTATAGACACTTCTATTTTTTTGGTTATAGATAATATCTACATTTGTTTTAATTTGTAGTTGAAATCTATGGGAAATGAGTTAATTGTAAATGAATTAAATTAGTTAGCAAAAAATTGATTTTTATGTATATTTTGCACTGTAATGTCCCTTGGTGTGACTAAAGGACATTACAGTGGCAGTCCAAATATCAACTATACAAGATAAACCATTTAAAACTCACATAGCACTATAACCCTTACATATCTCATCATCTCATGGTCTCACAGATGACTAGCTCTATGGGTGTTCATCAATATAGAAGGAGTATGTCTGCTAACGTGACCTCGTTATGATCTCATAACCAATCATAACATAACACACAATTAAATTTTACATAAATGCATCATATCATCAATCATTTTTATATACTATATGCCATGGACCATTACAAATCATTTTTAACTGGGGTAAATCTTACCTCAACTCACTTCATCATTTATGCATCATGAACAACCAAATGCATACCCGCGTGGTTTTTATCAACCTACTTGATGCTACTTGATAAAATAGTATTTGTATAAGCTCTCGGGTTTCCTCCACAATCCTTTTGATCATCACTCCTACCACCCTAATGAAAATTCACATGGATGGAAGCTATATGTTGCAGTAGTTACATCCACATCTTCAACCATGCTATATCATTTTTCTTGAATAAATAATCCATCATTAGTCATACTCAATTTCCATAGCATCATTATCGCATGCATATAACAATAAACTATTCTATGTTCACAAGCATGCCATATGAATATTCAAACATGTATATATGCATGCACTTACATCTATATGCACCACGCATTCACTATCAACATGTCTATTGATGCATATGCAATCTAATTTCATTGTATGCATCATGCACACTATCATGTTTCTATTTAATCACACTTATTTATTTATTTATGTTTTAGTTGGTTGTCCTTGATTTTATTCAGATCCTTTATTCCTTATGTTCTCCCATTTCTCTCATATGCACTATTGTTCCCTAATATGAACACTTCCTAGTCAAGTTCCACTTGGACATTCTACAATCCAACATATGTGTTCTATAGGAATAAGATTTTATTAAACAAATATACCCTAAATTTACCTTTAGGAAACCTCCCAACAGCTTGGAATGAGATAGATCACAACATTCCATCACCCTACTACCACAATATCCTTGAATCAACTTAACCATAATCATTCTACATCCCTGCTAATACTTCTAGATGTCTATTGGATTTTATCAATTTTGGAAATAATTCTCTTCACTTCATTTCAAAATTCCCCATGAAGCCATGCTATTTTCAATCAATACCAAACCACTCCCAATGGGAGTTTATTTTCATTCAATGGAACTTTTCAAAGTGAAAGAACCTTAATTATTCTATCCCCGATTTCTCTAAATTTGAACCTTGCTTCCACTGCGAACTTTGATATCAAAAGTGGCTTTCTTGGTATGATTACTTTTAAATAAAGTATTTAGGTCATATATAGAATATCCTTCCCATGCACTCCTATGCTTGGCACATAGAGATGACTCACCTATCCTAGGAGTCACACATCACCTCATGATGTCCCTGTTTCCTTTTTAACATGTTTTAGAACAACCAACACATATCTAGCATCAAGACTCTGGAGTCTTACCTTTCCTATTTGTGTTCATTGATGTCATTCTTCACATGTTGGGTTCATATCCCAAATGAGAAGCCTTTTTTTTTTCCCTTGCAAGTCAATCAAACTCTGCAGTAGTTGATAACTAGCTCTTCTATGTTCCTCTTGAGTCCATAATTCACTTTTCATCTCGTATTTGGTAGATACACACTTCCTACAGTAAGAAATTTATTTTTTTAGACAAATATACAAGCTTTGTCTTTCTTCACAACAACACCATATAATCATCTCTCTATTAGACCCACAAAGTATTTAGTCATGGAATCTAGCCTTATTTTTAATAGGCATTGACACAACACCCTCTACTTGAGTGTTCATTGCTCATCATCAATGTCTTGTTATTAAAACTTAGTCACTCTTCATTACTAGGTTGTTTCACTTACAAATTCACCAACATGAGCATTTGTGGTATTTATTACTCAATAGTCACACCTGCCATGGAACTTTATCATCTGGAAAACATATTTCAAAAATTGGCATTTTTAAAAAAAACTTCCATTTCAGGTAGTTGTATGCTTCTTGGAGTTCCATTCCACTTCTTGCAATAGCTTTAGGAAATAACTAGAAATTTATTTGGATAAATTTAGTCATTCCATCATGTTTTCCTCTAGATGACCTTTCCAATGACTATAATTAGGCCTCAGTCAAAGTTATAATTTGAAATATATGGATTCCCAAATCTAACAATTCTCTCTCTCTCTCTCTCTCTCTCTCTCTCTCTCTACACCTACATGCCACCATAGGCATTCTTTTAATTTTTTGAGAACAAAATGATTACCAACTCAAACATTTGGGTGGACAGATGTATTCTCCTCTTCAGTAGATCTCCATCAACTATTCCTTTGTCCCAATATGACTTCTAAGCATGGAGTGATGCCCTTTGAAAGTTAACTAGTTCCAAAAACCACAAGATAATAGAATGTTGACATGGCATCATTAGGTGTCATTGAAGTAATGTGGTGCTAACATAGCACTTAGTTGGAACATTTCTATAACTTCCCCAAATCTCCTTTGATTTTATTCTAAGTATGGTCTGGTTGGCAGGCTTTGGTTAACCAACCACTAGACACTAAGGTGATACTCCCTACTTTCTTGTTTCTATTGTCCAGTCCGATGAAATATCTTTGTCCATCAAGAAACTAGCCACTGAGCAAATTCTTCCACCTCTCCTCGTTGAGATTCTATTTGACTCTAGTTCAAAATGTTGGGCACATGTTTTCCCTGCAAAACTCACATTTGACTTTGGTTTGGGCCACTGGGCTTCTCTGTGACCCTTCTATCTATATCTCCACATACCATCGATCACTGACCACTGGGGAAAACACCTTCCACTAAACCACTAGGTAAAAAACCTTCCTTATCCCCTTGGGAACTAGTCCATCAAACATTGTTTTAGAGCACCTTTTCATCCCTCCTACGACCACTATTCCACTGACCATCAAGACACTAGTGAAAGCACCTTCCGAAATTTAACTAATCAAAGGGACACTATCCACCAAGCCCTCGATCAAAACACCCCTAAATATATTTTGACCACATCTCAATCGACCACCAATTAAAAAACCACATGCTCCCTTCTATGAATGTGAGTCAAACAGGAACTCGGTTAGAACAAATTCTTTCTCCCTTCATTCCTAAGTGATTTTAGGTTCGATTGGTGTTTTTCCTCATGGGGTCTTGACCTTTGCACCACTCTTACAATGACACATATTGGTTAATGGACCTATCATGGGTTGAAAACTAGTAGGTACATTGGATTACTAGGAACTAACTAGGGATAAGGAGTAGGCATTGAGTTGGAAACCAAAAATTACACTATGCATAAGCTCCATAAGGTTCCATGGCTCTTTACGCTTCACGCAAAAGTAACATAAGTTTCCATATTAATTATAAAAAGGTCTCATGAACTCTTCATAATGGATGTGGTATAAAAGAAATAACGTAGATCACATATTGACGATTGGGGATCCATGAAAAGGCTAGATTGCAGTTTCTGAGCATTGTTCTTGCAAGAGTCTAACTTCCAATCTCAATGCCAAAATCGAGAAAATGACAGCTCATTGGAAATCCAGGGCCATCGATATTAACCTGGACATTGTTTCCATGGATAGAATGATAGTGTTGAACCACAATATTCTCTTCTTTGATGCAATATTGTACCAATAATTTTCACCCAAAATAAAATCTCATCCAAACAACTTCTTGTTGTCATGTAGAAGGCCCTTCAAGGCCTAGTGTTGTAGGTTATAGCTTTGATACCAATTTGTCACATACCTAGTATCATGTAAATGAAAAACCTTGCTCTGATACCACTTAGTGACATACCCATCACCACTGAACCCCAAAAAAATGCTCAGATAGTCATCTGTACTATAACCACTGCCCATGTACCTATGGACTCTCCTTCATGGGAAAATTTAAATTTTAGTTACCAATATTTAGTTAATCAAGAAACATGAAACCAATGCATGTAATTAACAAGATCTCGATAAACTGTAAAATAAATGATCAACATTCCATGCACAATATAAATACATCTTAAATATAATAAAAATACAGTGGAATATAGTTACACAAAAAACATAAAGAACACTTATCTTTTCAGATAAAAATCCGTCAATTGGTTGCATATGTTAGATGTATAGACATTGTTGTTTCATATCTCAATAGAAATTCACCCTCAAGCCAAGGATATGAATCCACAAGGACAAGTCCTAGGTTGAATCTAACATACATAATAGTTAGCTATCAATCTATCACAATTTTATCAACCACACAAAAATCCTATTTTACCAGCATTCTTTCCCCCTCAACCTTCACAACCCAAATAAATGAACTTCTTTCTCTACCATGCAATCCCTTAGGGTGTTCCACTCATTTTATAGGGATCTAGTAATACTATTCAGAAAGTATTAATGATGGAAACTCCAAGGATTCTTAGTTGTGGATAGTTCTCTCTCAACATTCATTATTTCCATGCACACACAAATCCATTCCTTTATGGAATAGTCAATAATTCCTTACATCCAAAAATAAATGGCCCTTTTCATCCCATAATTATTTTCCCATGCCCATACCAAGAGAAATACCGAGTGAGGATTAGCCAAATGAACGAGGACCCCACCCCCCACCCCACCCCACCCAAACAACCAAGAAGGTTTAATAATTATATACAATAAACTAGCACATTCCATTCCACAAGAAGTTCATGTAAACATGTTTCTCAACTAAAACCAATATGGGTGAATAAATATTAATAAAAATACTTGGCCCCTTTAGCCCCCTCTCTCATGGAATCATAGCCCCCTATATTTGTCCTTGTTCATCTGGTAGCCAACGATGTGTTTTTACTATTGATTACATTGTAAAAACACATATCTCATCCCTTAGGCATATTACACATTACGACATCTCTGGCCTAGAACATACCATCTCACCAACCTAAGTCACATTTACATAAATACATTATAATTCATAAGGATTAAAACTAGGTATGTTACAAAGGAAATAATCTGCCAACAACATCTTCATGTTCAACACTCATCAGTCTTATTACAAGAATAAAATTTTTAATATGATATTCTATTGAATATTTATTTTTAGGATCAAACATAGGAAAAAACTTCTTAGGATGCTTAGGTAAAGGATGAGGATCTCCTAGAACTTCAACAACATATTGAGAGATGCATGTTTGATTGGAAAGTGGGTTGTTTGGTTGAATGACATTTACTCCAACCATGTTTTTGGGAATTTATGTATGATCACTTGAATGTTCTTCCTCCAATGAGAATCGTGTGGACTGGGAGGTTGACCTACATCGATATAAATATAATCTTCAAATTTTAGCTATGGAGGTTTGATTACCCCTATTAAATTGCACGTATGTTTATAATTGTGGGAATCGATGATTGGGCTTCCCACTTCAGTTGAAGGACATCTGATAGTTGATTCTATGAAATTTAATGGTCTTTAGACTTTAGGTAACTGATATTAAATAGGTCGTTCCATGGTTTTTATACCCCATAGTTGGGTTAGGAAATTCTCATGAATGTGTTTTATCTCACGTTCAATGTTAGTCCCTTTGAAAATATTATCTTTAGATAACAAGGGGTTAGACGGGTTCACACCTTGTTGAGTGGGAAACTGAATAGGTATTTGGACTGAAGTTAGTTGGGGATTAAGGGTTTTCTTAGGGTTTGTGGATTGAGACTCACTTTGAGGAGAAGGGTTTCTCTGTGGATTAGAATGGGTAGGGTTTTGTAATTATTTTCTAGACATTCACCTTGCTCTTCCTCCTTCTAGCGCCATTTCTATTCATGGGTCCATATGTCCTATCAACTAGGTAAGGGAAAAATCTCGATGGAAGGTCCCAATTATAACTACTCTTGTTTGGGATGGAAATTCCCAATGAGTATGTGGAACCAATTTCCACCTAAGTTTTTTCAATTATAATGATTAGGATAGATTTTCCTTAAAATAATTCTTGTTACACTTGAATTAAACTATCTAAAACTGAATTAAAACTAGTTATTCTAATCTAACCTTATTCGATCCTATCCTGATGAAGAGAAAATCTAACAAGATCGACACAATGTGAGATAGTATCATTGATCGCGGAATTAGTTCATATCAATCAATAATAGATTAAAACAATAATGTTACAGATTAACTCAAAAATAGTTTCAGATAAAACCTATAACATTAGTCATGTATCTACTAGAAATCACAAAAGTATAAGCATCTAAAAAAAAAATATGGATGGAAATAGTTCACAAGATAATTATTTAGGAAAATTAAACATAAAAAGAATATGAAAAATAGTGTTATGTACACTTGTAAACATTTATAACTCCAAAATTTCTTATACTCTTTATTTTCATAGAAATAATAGTATTAGTTGATCATACGGTGGAAAAAATCATATTTTCTTCTATAGAGCTCTCTTTTATAAGACACGAGAGCATCTTTTCATTATGTAGCTATCATCATGTCATATGATAGTTACACCTTATAATTTCCAATACTCTTTCCTTATATAAAATTCAAAATACTAAGTACATGAACGATAAACAAATTTAGGTGGATAATTTCAGAGGCAATTTTTCTCTATAGGAAATCCACAAGTTGTATTTCTATGATATTTCATTGACCTTGTCCAGTTGTACATTTTCCATTTTAATTTATAAATGAAGTATTCTTCTCATTAGTTCTTGATTCATGTCCTTTTGAATTCCTTTGGGGACTGATTTTTCCAAGGTGGCCATCTGTATTGGTTTTATGAGATAATTATCCAAAGCTATCATGTTTATCTCATCATCCGTTATATAACTTACTTGCTCTGATATCTGTCTTTTTCCACATATTTTGTTCTCAACTTACTTGGTGATACTTGGTGCAATTCATCCATTTCTATCATATCAAATTTTCCCAAGATATTGTTTGTTGACTTCTAGAGTCAGAAATATGTTTTACTGATAATTTTTACTAATTTTTCAATACGTTCATATGATTCATTCCAATTATCTATTATTAACTGTGTCTTTTCTTTTTCTCTCTTGTTGTACCTGGGTAGCTTTGTAGGGGAATATTCATATCCCTCTTTCCAACCTACTACTATATCAAAGGATTCATGTGTTTCTTTTATGTTATGTTTTGTCTTTGTTACCTTGTCTGGGAGTCTTGTTAATTCAGCATGAGAATACTCTATATTTTTTAATTCAGTGAAAATGTTTTTCTGATTTTCTTTCAATTTTTCATTCACCGAGATGGATTTTTCCTTCACCACCTTCAATATGTTGACTGTATTATCACTTCTCTTCAATTCTTCTTCTAGATCCTTCATGTTCTCTTCATATTCACTAGTTTTTCCCCTTTACTCCTTAGAGAGGGAAATGTTCTCTCGATACTCCATCTTCAATGTATCCATATCCTCCAAATGTGTTCCTTTCATTTTTTTAAATCTGAGTCAAATGTAGTTGATCTTTTGTATTAAACTGTCTCTCAAATTAATTCTCTTTCTGCTTCAACTGATCTTCTAGAGACATGGCCCTTTCTTTATAATTGTCAATTGCAAAGTTCAGTTCACTGACAGTCATTAGGTTGGCACCTGCAAATGCATGGAGAATAGATGTTGTATCATATGATTCTTTATGAGGGTCATCCTGGCCTAATTTCCAAGAGACAGACCTATGGTGTATTCCATGAACGATAGTATCCCCTCTTTCTCTTCGCCTCTTAGCGGCTCTTTTATAAATTCCTTTATTAGACATGTTGTATTAAAACTCTCCAAGTTGCATCAAATAATTTTGAAATATGTTTCCTTTATGGTAGAATAGAATAGGAAACTCCAGGTGGTATCATGTTCAGAGGAGTACCTGATTCGATGGGAGTAACAAGGTATGAAATTTATTTTGTTGGGTAGGGTCTGGTCCCATTTATTTGGCTTTCTTCGTTCTTTTTATTCCTTTCTATATCTGCTATTTACCTGTATTTTTCTTCTTCCTCTTTTCTCTTTCTCTCTTCCTCCTTTTTCTTCCTTCTTTCATGTTCCTCCTTATTATTTTCTTCCCCTTCCTTCTTCTTCTCTTCCTCTTCTTTTTTTTTCTTCTCCTTTTGTGTTTCTTCTATGGATATTCTCTCCTCCTTAGCTTTCGTTCTTATTTCTTCCTCTTCCTTTCTCTTCTCCTCTTCCTTTCATTTGTTGGCTATTTCCTTGACTTTCTTTCTCTCTTTGGCCTTGTGACTTTTCTTTTCCTCCTATTTTAACTTTTATTCCTCCTCCGAGGATTTCTTTCTTAATTATTCTTCCAAATCCATGGCATTTTTTATTCTTTTCTTGTCCTTTTGTTGATGATTATTTTTATTTTCCTCTTCCCGTTCCTTTGTATTGAGCATCAATTTCTTCCTTTGTTTCTAGAATAGGTATTTATTTCATTCTTGGCCTTCCTCACACATTTCTAGCTATTGAAAATTTTTCATGAATTACATTACTTCTTCATAATACGTATCCCCTCCGAAGAGAATGTATTTCTCATTCAGGTAATGTTGAAATTGTTGGAAAATGTGTTGTTATTGATGTCACGGGTAGAACTGGATAGACACAATCATGAATGTCATTGATTCCAAATGAGACAAACCAAAACAAACATATTCATGGATGCCATTAATATCATGGCATGGATATTGACCATTTTCAATGATGAAGGATGGAATATTGTGATTTGAGGTCCAAGGATCATGAAAGGATAGTAATCATTGATCACAGTAGATTGATGGATAAGATCAAATTCTGGATTGTAGATTGAAAATTTGATGAACCAAAATCAATCTAGAACAGGATCGTGTGACAATTGAATGGTGAGGTGATTCTTGTTAAATATATTGTACCCTCAACAGTATGACCGTACACTTCCAGCTATACTGGACAGTTGTACTTTCTATTTTTGTCTTGCTTGAGCATATATAGCTCAACCATCTTACATTGTAATGGTCTGCTGAACCTCTTCAGTTTTGTTCTGTACTTCTTCATACATTTGAATATACTATTATTTTCTCTCTGCATTTATCTGTCCTTCACAATTTATCATGGTACCAGAGCTTCAGCAGTAAGCCTCTTCACACAGTCGGGAGAGCAACTCGATCCTCACAGCGTAGAGCCTCACGGATCTTGAGAGCACGCGTCACAGACTTTTCACAAAGTTTGGAAAGATGTCTGCAATACTCTTTAAAGATCGTCGTGAGAAGCTAGCGGAGGAAGCAGAGAACGCAGAAGAAGAAACCTGCACAATTTTCTCAAAGAACCGTCAAAGATTGACGCAGAAGAGCTGCAAAACGAAAGAAGTTTAAAGAACTTGAAGATTTCGCTTCAATTCGTTAAAGATTCAAGCAGAAGGCTGAATCGTTTAAAGATTTTTGAAAATAGCTCAAATATGTCAAAGATTGTAGCAGATCACAAAGAAATCGTGAAATTCTTTCAAATCTTTGAAAGATTCACGAATCTTTCTTCCACAGGTGTAAAGAACGCATCTCAGGTGCAAAGAACAGCCATTGAAGCCGTGAAATTCATCCTGCGAACGGTTCCAAGGTGGGAAACCAGACCAGAAGGGACGAGGAGAGCACCGAAAAAGGCAAAAAAATTTCAGCCGTCAGATCTTGATCACAGGTTCGACAGCTGTTAGATCAGCAAGAAGTTGCACGACGATTAGTCGTGTGGAGCGCACAGGAGGTTTTTTTTTACTTGAGAAATCCCGACGTCATCTTGACCGTTCATCAAGAGACACGTGGTGAGATCCTATTCCATCGCAAAATCGGGAATCGGGAGTTGGACGAGCGAAAGAATAAGCTCTCCAAAAACTCCGATACGCAAAATCGCGAAATCCCGAAACGATCATAGCCGTCCATTTCAGAGGACAGGTGGCAGCAGCTCATCACATCGTCATATCGGCATTTCGGAGTTCGGGGTTTCCTAAGTCCATTGCAAGAGGACCTCGCAACTCACGAAATCGCGATACGCGATATAGCGATACGATCTCAGCCGTCCGTTTGTCAGGACACGTGGTGAACACCGCAGCGCCCGTCGGCATTTCAGCATTCAGGGTTTCAAATTGTCAAAGAAACTTGACATCGCAACTCGCAAAATCGCGATACGCGAAATCCCGATAAGATCTCAGCCGTCCATTTTTTACCGGACACGTGGCGGACATCAAGGGCACTGTCAGCGTATCGGCATTCGGGGTTTCACGTTGACAGAGGTTTGGACCATCGCAAGTCATGATATCCCGAGGACGCATCAGGACCGTCCATCTATCCTAGACGCGTGGCGCAAATCCTGTGACTCGGAAAAAGTCCCGAAGAGGAAAGCACCATCGGCACATCGGGATTCGGAAAATCGCGATCCTTGAGAACAAGTGCTCGGGTTTCTTTGCAGTGAAATCCCCGACGCAAATTTGAGTCGTTCATCTTTGAAGGACACGTGGCTGAAATCGAAGCTTTCGGGAAAATTCCCGATAAGCGACTTCATCGGCATATCGGGATTCGGAAAATCGCGGATCCTGGAGACGAGAAGTCCAGAAAATCTAAAATCGCGATATCACGAGGAGAGATCACGACCGTCCATCTGTTGAGGACACGTGTCGCAGATCGGAGCCATCAGGAAAAGTCTCGATAGGACAACGCCAACGGAAAATCGGCGATCGCGGATTCGAGGAGTCAGAAACACTCGACATCAGAGTTCACGAAATCCCGATTCGCAAAATACCGATACGATATGGACCGTCCGATCAATGCACAATCTGGACCGTTGAAAAGTCCAAAGGCGATTTTTTTTTTGCATTTCGGCGATTTGAAAGCCAAAGGAACGGGAAAAGCCCGTAGTGCTTACACAAGGCGCGTGGTCATAGTTCAAGGATACCAAGGGCCATCTAAAGCCCGATAAGCTCCTATCGGCCATCAGCGAATCGACAATCTCTAAGATTGGAGGTAAATCCGAATTTCTTTTTCCTCTATTTTTTCAAGCATTTTTTTAAAATGGCATCGTCTAGCAATCTCGACCCGACTCAGGGTCCAATACTTCTGGGAAAGAATTATGAATTTTGGTCTCTTCGAATGAGGTTGTTCCTGCAAGCACAAGAATGCTGGGAACCAGTGGATCTCGGGTATGTGGAACCAGATCCAGCAGCCCTCACTGCCATGACAAATGCCCAGAGAATTGCTCAGGCAAATCTGAGGACAAAAGAAAACAAAGCAAAATTCTGGATACAGAATTTGGTGGATGATTCGATTTTTTCGAAAATCACAGGCGCTGGTACTTCCAAACAGGCCTGGGACATCCTCAAAACGTCCTACCAAGGAAATGACAGGGTAAAAACTGTTAAACTGCAGTCCTTGTGGACACAATTCGAGACTCTCAGGATGACAGAGTCTGAAACTGTAGATCAATTCATGACCAGAGTCATGGGAATCGTGAACTAGATCAGATTGATTGGTGAAACCCTCACTGATCAACGAATAGTTGAGAAAATTCTCAGAAGTTTACCCAGGAAATTTGAAATGGTTGTAACATCCATCCTTGAATCCAAGGATCTGTCAATTTTTTCAACAGATGAACTAATTGGTTCTCTGGTGACACATGAGACAAGACTACATCTCACAGATGAGTCAATCTCCAATGCTTTCCAAACTCAGTTCTCATTCAGAAGAGGGAAAGGCAGAGGACGAAGTAAAGGAAGAGGGAACAATCAAGGTAACCCTCATACCAGTGGAGGGAACAGACAACAATATCCAAATCATAATTTCCAAGGTCAAAGAAATCAACAACAATATCAACAACAGAATTTCCAGCCTCAAAGAGGCAGAGGGAGAAGATCCAATGACAAAACTAGCATACAATGCTATTACTGCAAAAAGTATGGGCACTATGAATCTGAATGCAAGAAGAA
>ML777849.1:203640-318936 GCA_009831015.1 Picea engelmannii | reverse complement strand
AGTCAGTGCTGCTGATTGTAACTGTTGAGTCTAAGAGGGAGTGTTAAATATATTGTACCCTCAACAGTATGACCGTACACTGCCAGTTGTACTGGACAGTTGTACTTTCTATTTTTGTCTTGCTTGAGCATATATAGCTCAACCATCTTACATTGTAATGGTCTGCTGAACCTCTTCAGTTCTATTCTATACTTCTTCATACATTTGAATATACTATTCTTTTCTCTCTGCATTTCTCTGTCCTTCACAATTTATCAATTCTGAGTGAAATCGAGTAAGAGGAGAGGTTAGATTTCCTTTGCAGGCGTTGAATATCTATGATTGTTAGATAAAGATTTACAATTGATCATGACTGTCAATCATAATTCCCAGAGTCTCCATTTGTATCTTAATAACGGACCGACGATATTAGAGGTCTATCCAGATCAATGACCAACGTCATCTTCATTTGGAGTTTGAAACAATGATGAAAGACCTTCGGATTTAAGATTTTGGGAGAAAAAATAAGTGTTAGCGGAAAACAACTCTCACGAATAAATATGATCGATGTTACAGATTAAACGAAGGAAAAATATTGATGGTAAAAATTAGGTTTGAGGTTTAACTCTGAAGCAACAGCAAAAAGCCTTCAGATTACCATATTCGTACTTCAACTTTTGGAGCATGCTCCAACACTCCAAAGAAAGAGAATCCAAGAGAATATTATTTTTGATACCATTTATTTGGTGTCAATAAGAACCAAGGAAGTTCCACCACTACGAAGCAAGAAAATCGAAAAATATTCCATGGAAATGAGGAAGTGACAGGTGGCAGGTGACAAAATCTGGACATGGCATTAGTGAATAAAATTGTGACACATGGTAATGACATGGATGAATGAGAAAGTGACACGTGGTAGTTGGATTGAGGAGTAAGAGGTTGGCATGTTTCATTGACATTTGAGTGCCATGGTATAAGCATGGCATAATGGGATAATGACCGTGACCCATGACCCTTATATTTAGAAAGATCAACGGTAGAGAGGCTATCAGCGTTCAGAGTCCAAGGAGGAAGGAGAAAGATCGTCAGAGTGGAAATACCAGAGTTTATTAGTGCAAGAGAGTCTGATGAAGAGCTCCAATAGAATAAATATCTACCATCTATTGGGACATGCATAGAAGCAATATCTACCATCCATTGGTGAAGCAGTTTTAGAGATTTCTTAGATGTTCCTCCAAAATTCCTTTGAAGACAAAACTGCGAGAAGATATATAGATCTTCCTTAAGAGTGATGATCAATGGCTAAGATTAAAAGATGAAATAATGTGAGTAGATATCTATATCGTCCATATGGAAATAGGTCAACAGGTGGTACCGAGTCTTTTACTATATTCTGAGATGTAGATCCGACTGTGCATTCAAATCAATGACAAAATCTATTTGGAGGAATATATTTCGAGGCTACAATGTGTGGAAACATCCTATTGGTTTTCTAAATGCATCCATTGGAGTGCCTGAGTGATATTACACATTGGAACTTCGATGAAGGAGCTTCGAGGAGCAATATGGAATGTTCTTCGGCATGCAAACGAGATAAGATGACCACCTAGATCTATATCAGTACCACCTAACTGGATTGTGAAAGGATAAAGGGACAAAAGATAACTATTGAGCATGTTGATCGTAGATCTATGGTGGATATTGGATGTAGATACAAATTTGACGGTGTTTGAATGATGAGTTGGTGAACACAAGAACATATCGATGACTAAGATTAATTGTGGTGCTATGATAGAAAGTTATCAAGGAATATTATCATTTGGAGATGTTCTTATTGGAGTGAAATGGTTCAAACTTTTTTTTATACTCTGAAGAAAAGGAATCAAAAAATATTCTTTTACCTCATATCGATTTATGTTTGAAGGCATCTCAGTGGTGTTGACGATAAAAAATCACAACAAGGATTTCGCCCGCAAAGTATTGCTAAAGCTTATTATTTATAAGCTAATGATATATATAAAACTAGTAGGTGGGAACCCCTTGTAGGTTGGAGGATCAAATGAGGTTCTTATTTGATATTTATGTTGTTGTTCGACACTGCTTACAGGGTTCTACATGATTGATGATGAAATCATGGTTTTATTTGTGACATAATGGAAGATGGATAATGCATGATATGTGTGGGTTTCGTTACTCTAAGATATAAATTTTATGTATTAATGGATTATATTCACGGTTATGGAATTGCTATTATAGCCATGATTCGTCACATATTGTACCTGCACAAGACACATGTTAGTTATAACAAGAAACAAGAGAAATTTGGAATAAAATCCAAGAAGAAGAAACTAAACTATGATATGTGATGCTATACTATATGGATTTGAAATTAAAGGAATGGTGTTAGTCCTAACTAGCAATGTTAGTGGATTTATTGAGTTATATGAAGGCACACTTGATATGTGTTTTGGTATGTTTTGGAAATAGTTAATATGATATCTGGTGGCGCATTTGGCAAGCAATGTGTGTTAGTTTCGATGCATGGATTAATGGAATGCATTAATTGTTGGTTAGCTAGCATGTACTACATAATTGAATGAGGAGATGATGGAAGCGACGTGCATTTACTGGAAATCACTCCATACCTCTCCCACAAACCATCACCCTAGCTTGGTTATTGTTCAATTGATTTTCACTATGGTTAAGCTTCGATATCCAGGCGAGGAAGGAACTGCTCAACCGAGCTCTCATTTTTAAGGCCATTTGGTTATAGGTATGTTTTTCTTTTCGCCATCCATGAACTCGCTCTGTTATGAAATAAATATTGGCTCAGTGATGTATTAGTCTGTGTTTTTCTTAAGGTTGGCAATTGTGTAAACTCATGGTGTTTTTCTGGAATGGTAGTTTGTGTTATTCATTACAAATGGGAAATTTGATGGTTGAAGTCATGATTTCATTGATTATTCTGTGTAGTGGAAGCCATGAAGGATATCTATTGTATTTATGGGTTTTTGTTGGAGGGTTTCATTCCATATAGAATTGTTGGCCATCTTCTCACAGTCCTTGTAACCATACCCGTTCGTGATTGTTGTTGTGGGGTTACTGTGTAGTTTTTGAACCACCTTTGGGTCACTACATATCATTCTGCACCTGGTCGTGGGCTCGCTTTATGTTATTGGTATCTTCACAAGTTGGTTATGGTGGCTATTATGCCAAGGGGATTGGTTTAGGGTTGGTTTCTATTACCTAGGCTTTGCATTTATATCAACGTTATTTAGGTTTTGGGGAAAACCAAGAGGGTTATGCTCTACGTGTCTCGATGTTGTTACGGGCCAGTAAGGAACCTCTTCTCCTCTATTCATAGTCTCTCCTACCTGAGGTCAGAGTGTCACCCTATCATATGAGTTAAGGGTTATAATGATTGTATGTCCATCGTGTTGTCTCGAAGGGTTCTCACCTATTGTTGGTATGGTCGAATATAGTCTCCCTATGTTGGTTCCACTGAGAAAACCCTTGATTATTCAGAGCCCGATTTTGATAAATTGAGCCAGTTATATCCTGTCGAGTATCTGGTTGACTGTTATGAGTTGGTGGAATAACATAGGAAGTGGTTGATTATTGTCTTGTCTCTGTTGATAGAGTTGATTACACAGTTTTAATCAGAAATGATTATTGGTATATAGTTGCTACATTCTTTTATCATGACAGTTGGATTTATAACTCAACATTGTTTTATGGTTTTCTTGGGAGTATGATTCTTTTCATTAAGCGTTGTTCTATATGTTTCATACAATGTGTTATAAATTGAAATGATGGTTGTTGTTACTGTTTGTTTTTTTCCCGACTAAGATTATTGCAATTTGAAATATTGAGGATTGTGGCTTGGTTGTCCACTATGTATGATTTATGGATATTGTGCATCGTATCATCTTATTGCACCATCAGAGATGGGCACGTGGTTTTTAGTGGTACGGTTTCATTCGAATTTAATTGTTCAAATTGGTTGAAGGAATGGAATTGGGCATGTTTTAAAAGATCTCGTGTCTGCCTTTGATTTGAGGAATTAACTTATGGACAATGGCTAAAGATTTGATGTTGAACAGAGTTGGAAAAAATGATTGTGTGTTCATTGGGATTTTGTTTTGAATATTAAATGGAAGAAATGAGAGGAACATAATTCTTTATATAGGATGTTGAAGGCATATTGATTTTGAGTATGGTGACACTGTGTTAATTAAAAGTGTTAAATATTTAAATGTGGACAGTGAAAAAGTGTTAACACAATATTTTTTTTATTGATCACAGTAATTGTTTAATGAGTGCTAGAATAGTTGTATTGAATACAAAACTATTTTATGGATTACTTAATTTGTTTTTCTAACAGTATCCGCTCTTTACCCCTACCATTGTTTCACTTTTTGATAATTACAATCCCCTCGCCTTCCCATACTCATTATCCACTCCATGTTCCTAACATTTAATTACAGTTAAAGGAAACTCTATATTATGACAGTTTAAGATCGCAGGGATGGATTACAGTGACAAATTCTTCGATTTACATTACAGATGATTGTTTGTTGTATGTGATTAGTAATCATGATATTTTCCCCCTCATTTTAACATTTTTTGCTCAATACAACCCTTCACATATCCCATAACCTGTGTTCACCCCCGTCTCATTGAAAACTATTAAACAATTTGTATGGATTGGATTGCTTGAGTCTGATATGTTGTTGAGCCAAATTTTATTTCATATTTTAAAAGAGTTGTCATGTATGGTTGTTAAAGAAACTATTTTCTAATCAGTTATCCATACAGGAATGAGTTTTCTCAGCAGAGGTAGCTATGGAAGAGGTAACCGAGGAAGAGGTAATTGGAACAAGGGCCCTAGAGGGCCAATATTCTCTATACACTTTTATGCAGACTCGTGAGAGTTAGGCCAGCTATTTCAAGATGGGTTTTTTAACTGGATTGGTCAAGGGATGGTCCAACCTAGGACCGAAAGGCCTCCCTTACAAGCACCATAGATCTCTGGTATCCTCGTGCCTCCTCATGTCTCACTACAACCTGAAGTTCCTAAAAATGACGGATGGAAAGAGATTGTGCACCCAGATGTCTCCCAACATCGTGGCTATCCTAACGTTTCCTTACCTTCTCCCCTACCTATCAATCAAATTGTCCAAGCTACCCCTTTCCACCCACCATTTTAGTCTTCCCATGTGAGCAAAAGGTTGAAAACTGAGGTCCACCATGCCCTTGACAAAGGAAAATCCATTTTTTCCCCTTCCTCACCCTCCAATGACTCTGATAAATAGGTGTCCTCCCGCATGCATTTGAGGGATGATTTCTCTCACGTGATCAACGATATTATCCCTAAAGGCTCCACACAGCCTAAATAAAATTCAGAGAGATCAAAAGGTGACAGTAGCAATAAGGGAAACATTGCTTCCCAGAGTGGAAAATATGGATTTTAAGCTTTTTTATTTATTCATTGTTGAGAACAGTTGACTTCTAAAATTTTGAACAACACACTATTTTTGGATATATGAGTAATATATTTTGGAAATAATTTCAAATATCATTGAGATAAATTGTCAAATATGTATGTGATGATGGGAGTCACAAGGAGGGATGTTTTTTCTAATTAACTAGTTGTGTTATGATTGTTAAAAGCTAAAGGGAGTCACAAGGGGTCCCGCCAACTAGTTATTATTTATTTAAAAACCCTTATTATGATTTATTACTTTTCCCCCTTAACTAAAACATTGGTTGAGTTTTTAGTTAACTTAACTAATGAAGTAGTTCAACTACTTCAACCAATTCTAAATTGCTTAAGGGAAAAAGGAAAGGGAGGAACAATAGGAGAATAGAAGGAGAAGCATACTAAGGTTTTATCTTTGATTTTTTGTTGAGATAATTCAGTTTTCATTCATTCCTTAATTCATTAGAAGCCTAGTTTTCTCTAATTATAGTAAGTTCCTATTGTAGATAGCAAGATTCAGGTCTAAATTACGTCATTCAAACACTTGTTTTTCAGAGGTGTTGATTTATCTTTGATAGTATGTGTAGAGTTGTCTATTTGTGAATTATTTTTCATGACAGACAAAGGCTATTGTGCAGAGTGGGTAGCAATATGTGGCATGACGATCCATCTTTTAAAGTTTAGTTTTATATTTTCTGTAAAAAGTCCTTTTGTATGTTTCATTGGGGACGTCTAAGTTTGAATTTGGTCCAAAACTTCCTCAGGGAATTTTGTAAAGAAAACGATTATTTGATGAATTGGAATGAAATAAAGGATTTCTTTATATCTCATCTGTTTTTATTATTGACTTGGTGTCTTTACTTGTGTCTCTATATTTATTTCAACATCCGATATATTCAGAAAATTACATAAATAATGAATTTTTCAGCAAGATTTTATTTATAAAAAAAGCAGCCTAAGCACTTGTAAACAATACTTGTGAATTATGATAACATTTTTTATGGCTATAAACATAGGGTGATATTCCCATCTATCTTTCTTTAGCCAAGTAAGATCTGAAAATTCTTGATTAAGATCACTTCATATCTTTTCCTTGACATTTATTTGGTGACCATACTAGGGAGATCTTCAATATCTCTTTGGTTAATTTCTATTCTTGATTAGCATCGAATACATATGATTTTCTTGATATTGATTCTTTGACTGTTTTATTTCTTAATGATTGTTCTTGTTGCAAGGAAGCCCAATATTGAGCCTGACCTTCAGGATCAAACCAACATTGCTTTGAATTTGTTCAATGCCATTTTAGACACTGCCAATACTTTTGTTGAGCTTAATCATTCATGGACAAAAATTGAATGAGATATTAGTGCCCAAGAAGGTTGGGAAGCTAGACGTAGACAACCTAGAAATCAACAGTAACCTTCTTGTTCCTTTAGTTTTGGCCTTAATTTCATGTCCTTAGACTCTCGTGTTTCTAGAAAAAGAAGAGGCTTATCACCTTAAATTAATCCTATTTCTGAAATAGGAAGAAGGAATGTTCTGTTATCAACCCAACAAAGTGCTCTAAGGAGAAATTTGTCTGATTCATCTAGTTTGTCTTTATCTCCCTCACCTATCATCTAGTAGATGGCATCTAGTGGTGGCTCTGGTGGAACTGGAAGTGCTTCCTCCTCTCATTATTCAACTTCATCAGTGATTGGTAGATTATATAGCCACCATATCCTTGTCCAGTCTACCACAAATCCAACCAAAGTCATTAAAAATTATGGTCTTTTTTAGTTTGAATAAGACGCCATAACCACACCATGGAATGTGCCCTCTCCTCTTAACCTAGCACCTACTACTCATCCACATCCTAAATTCAAAGAGTGTCTCCCTAGGTTTTCGAGGAATGACACTGTCACTACAAACGAACACCTGACGACATTTTATAATGCTTGTCACAACATAGGAGCCAATGACAATGATACTTACATGCGATTATTTTTCAATTCCTTGGAAGGAAATGTTGTGGATGATTTATTTGACCTTCCTCCTAAGATTTTGTCTACTTGGGAGGAGTTAGTTTATTGGTTCAGATCCACCTATGGGAAATTTAAAATACTAGCTGAGAAGTTACGGGAATACAATAACATCGCCTATAAGGATGGTGAAACCATCAAGTCCTTCAACTTGCATTTCACTAAATTATACAATCAAATCCATAAACTCATTCGACCTTAGAACCAAGACACTTTTATGCATTACCTTCCCCCGAATGGCATAGGTGTGAGGAAAAATTCATATATAACCTCAGTTCAAATCTTCATACTTTTCTAGTGTATGAAGAACAATTCAAAAGAACAGGTCTTCCCCAGGGAGAATCGGTTAAACAGACAAACATGTCCGCCCTCTTATAGCTAGTATAAGATATGAATAATCATATGATAGAATATGACCGAAAGGGAACTGTCTCCCCTCTCACCCCTGGACCTTCATCCTCTTCTGCACCCCCCTTTAGAAATCCAATTGAAAATTATTTTCATCCTAAATCTATCTTTCCTCGAAGTTGGTGTAACGTTTGTGAGGAACACCACCAACAAGCCACATATGAGGTAAGGATTAGTGTCAGAGATAATATCTTTGGTAAAATACCAGAAAATACCATCATTTTCCTAGATTTTGTAGAGCCAAAAGATGTCATGATCATCAATAGTAGGAACAAATCCTATGCTCCCAAAGGCAAATATGATCCTCCCCACAATTCTTCTAACCCAATATCATTATCACCAACTACTATGGTTCAAGTTCCTAAGGTTCCTGATAGTCAAGGAACAACTTCCCCTCTCCCCTCTTCCAAATACAATATTCTGAATTAGTTGGCCAACATCAAAGAAGATGTAACCCTTTTGGACATGGTTGTCGTTTCTAGACAACATAGGCATCTAAAACAATTCATGGAAGGAAAAGATTTTGTTGTAGCCAACCTCTCTGAATAGGTGATTGAAGAGGATTCATCTATAAATAAAGTATGTGTACATAACTTTAGATACCCTGTAAAAAATACCCCATTTTATATTTATGTAAATATTATCGATAAGATTTTCCATTGTTTCCTCATTGATAGAGGTTCAGGCCCAAGTGTTGAGATGTCGAAGATTATTATGGAATAGCTAGACTTGTCTTGTACAAATGAAAAATCCAAGAGCATTCTCTCTTATAGTAGTCTACAACAAACAACCATAGGTGAGATTAAAGATGTGACCTTAGTTTTGTGTGCACACCATGAAATAAGGACAACCCTTAGCATTCAAGTAATTGATATGCCGATAAGTAATTACTCAATCATCTTGGGAAGAGATTGGAAAGATTTGATGGGTGGATACCTCTCACTCAACGAGACACACTTATCAGTTCCTCCAAATGGAAAAAACATTATAGTCCTTAGAGAGGGAAGGATTTCACGTTACATAGAAAGTGTTCCACAACCTAATGTGAACTATATCCAAGAGGACCTAGGGGTGTATTCCATATTTGATGAGGAAGATAATATTCCCTTGGAAAAGATTGATTTAGATGATGGTATGTGGCACATGCACTTCAATGGTTCATGCTCTAATGAAGGTAACGGAGCTGGAATAATATTATACTCTCCCATTGGGAAGATTCCTAATTTTTCTTACAGGTTGGAGTTTTCTTGCACAAACAATGTCACTGAATTCGGAGATTTATTATTAGGCATTGAAAACACTTATAATATTGGTTGTGGTCACCTTTCAGTCTTTGGATATTCTGAGCTTGTTGTAAACCTTGTACATAAGATTTACTCTCCTAGAAAGAAGTTGATGAAATGATACACCCAAATTGTTTGGGCACTTATCTTGAATCTATTATATTTCAACATCATTCATGTTAAGAGGGAATTGAACTCAATGGCTGATCGGTTAGCTATTTTTGAAGCCTCTCCTTTTCGACAACTTCCTCCACATAGATGTGATTACACTTTTCAATCCCTATACCGTGCAGATATCCCTGACAATATATAATCTTGGCAGCTCTTCCCTAGCGATGAGGGCATTTGTGCTTCCATTCAAAATGAACCCTATAAGCCCAAGGAAATGATATCCCTAGAAGATAACAAGATTCCTATAAGATTGAATCCTATAGAGAGTTCATTTTCATCGAGTGATGTAGGAAATAAATAGAAACAAAAATAAGAGGAGTCAAAAAGGAAGGTGGGTGAAACCATGTCCTTGAACATTAGGACACCCGAGTCTTCAAATAATGTTAAATTAGGTGCCCAATGTTATGATGAAGAGAAAACAAAGTTTATCAAGCTACTTGGTAAATTTCAAGATATTTTTTCTTGATCTTATGAGGATCTTCATGGCTTTGATCTTGATATTATACAACATGCCATCCCCATCAAGGAAGGCATAAAACTAGTTAGGAAAAAACAAAGACCTATCAACCCTACACTGGAAGCAACTATTTGAAGGGAGTTGGAAAAATTCTTGAAGGTTGGAATCACCTTTCCGATCAAGTACCCTGAATGGGTTTCCAAATTGGTTCATGTATTAAAATTCACTGATCATATTATCTTTTTCATTAATTTTTTCACATTCAATCATCCTGTTATGAAAGACCATTTTCCTCCCCCTAATATGGAAATGATTCTGCATCAAGTTGTAAGGTCACAGATGATGCCCTTACTTGAGAGTTTTTCTAGTTACAATCAAATGAAGATGAAAAGGGAAGATCCATACAAAACCACCCTTATTACTCATTGGGTTACCTTGACTTATGAACTTTTTCCTTCTGGATTATCTTCTACAAGTACCACTTTTAAAAGATCTATGCAAATAATTTTGGATGATTTGATCGGTAAAATTATTCATGTTTACCTTGATGATCTAATCATGTACTCTAAAGGACTATCAATTGTCTCGAAGTTTCAAAAATTATGGTTGGGGCCTTTCGAGATCACTTTTGTCCTGGGTACTAACTCTTACATTCTAAAGGATTTACAGGAGCGATTGTTTTCCTACAGCACTAACAGTTCTCACTTGAAACATTATGTGGAACCAACTTGAAAAGTTCTAATGTTGTTTGGATTTTCTATATATTAGTAGTCTAGTTCTGCTTTCATTTTCCCATTGTTTTTCATTTCAGATTTTACAGTAGTTTGATTTCTTAATTCCATTTTGATAAGCTTCATGTTGCTTTTACAATTCTGTCATTTTATTTTCTGTTGTTTTAAATTTTTGAATCTTAATTTTGTCGTGATTTTTATTGCTTTTTCATATTTTAGTTGATTTTGGTCAAGAATAAGATGTTGGATCAATTCTTCCACAGTGACACTCCTGGAAGATATTGTTAGTCAATAACAATCAAGCTTACACAGTTGTTACGATGTTCACCCTAGAAATATAATTGAATTTGTTATCTTCTTTCACTGTTGTCTTATAAAGAAATTTGGTATCTCCTGATTCTGCTTTCCATTTCTTCATCATTTTGAGAATTTAAAAGAGGAAGTCCATAAAATTTTATCCTTGAAGTAAAGAGTAGGTTCCGGTTGAATGATTATGCATACAGGGATAAAACCCCTCATACTTAACATTTTTCATGAGTTATTCCCAAATTATCGGTCATTTTTCCATTAAATCCTCTCACTTCCCCATGTTCCATAATCTTCCTGGTTATATATTCTTGATCTGTTGTTCTTGGTTTGCGAAACCATGTGTTCTGAGTTCTAAAATCTGTTGGAACAAATTTCCCTGTGGACTCACCAGTTTGTTGATGATAAAAAATCGCAACAAGGATTTCGCCCGCAAAGTATTGCTAAAGCCTATTATTTATAAGCTAATGATATATATAATACTAGTAGGTGGGACACCCTTGTATATTGGAGGATCATATGAGGTTCTTATTTAATATTTATGTTGTTTTCGACACTTCTTACAGGGTTCTACATGATTGATGATGAAATCTTGGTTTTATTTGTGACATAATGGCAGATGGATAATGCATGATATGTGTGGGTTTTGTTACTCTAAGCTCTAAATTTTATGTATGAATGACCTATATTCACGGTTATGGAATTGCTATTATAGCCATGATTCATCAAATATTGTACTTGCACAAGACACATGTTAGTTATAACAAGAAACAAGAGAAATTTGGAATAAAATCCAAGAAGAAGAAACTAAACTATGCTATGCTATGCTATACTATATGCACTTGAAATTAAAGGAATGGTGTTATTCTTAACTAGAAATCTTAGTGCCTTTATTGAGTTATATGAAGGCATACTTGATATACATTATGGTGTGTTTGGAAATGGTTAATATGATATCGGGTGGAACATTTGGAAATCAATTTATGTTAGTTTCGATGCATGGATTAATGGAATGGATTAATTGTTGGTTGGTTGGCATGTACTACATAATTGAATGAGGAGAGGATGGAAGCGACATGCATTTACTGCATGTGACTCCATACCTCTCCCACTAGCCATCACCCTAGATTGGTTATTGTTCAATTGATTTCCATTGTGGTTAATCTCCGATATTCAGGCGAGGAAGGAACTTCTCGACCAAGATCGCATTTTTAAGGCCAATTGGTTACAGGTATGTTTTTTTTTTCACCATACATGAACTCGCTCTATTATGAAATAAATATTGGTTCGATGATGTATTGATCTGTGTTTTTCTTAAGGCTAGCAACTATGTAAACTCATGGTGTTTTTCTGGAATGGTAGTTTGTGTTATTCATTGCAAATGGGAAATTTGATGGTTGAAGTCACAATTTTATTGATTATTCTGTATGGTGGAAGCCATGAAGGATCTTTTTTGTCTTTATTTGTTTTTGTTGGAGGGTTTCATTCCATCTGGACTTGTTGGATGTCCTTTCATAGTCCTTGTAACCATACCTAACCATGATTATTGTTGTGGGGTTAGTGTGTAATTTTTGAACCACTTTTGGGTCGCTGCATATCATTCTCCACCTACTCGTGGGATCGTTTTATGTTATTGGTATCTGCACAAGTTGGTTATGGTGGCTATTATGCCAAGGGGATTTATTTAGGGTTGGCTTCTATTACTTGGGCTCTCCATTTATATCATCATTATTCATGTTTTTGGGAAACCTGCGAGGGTTATGCCCTGCGTGTTCTCGATGTTGTTATTGGCTAGTAAGGAACCTCTTCTCCTATGTTCATAGTATCTCCTACCCGAGGTCGGATTGTCACCCTATCATATGAGTTAAGGGTTATAATTCTTGTATGTCCACCATGTTGTCTCGAAGGGTTCTCACCTGCTATTGGTATGGTCGATTCCAGTCTCCCTGTGTTGGTTCCACTGAGTGAACCCTTGATTATTCAGAGCCCAATTTTGATAAATTGAGCCAGTTATTTCATGTCGGGTATCTGGTTGACTGTATGAGTTGGTGGAATAGAATCTACACTGGTTGATTATTGGCTCGTCTCTGTTAATAGATTTGATTACACAGTTTTAATCGAAAATGATTATTGGTATATAGTCACTGCATTCTTTTATTGTGACAGGTGGATTGATAACTCAACATTGTTTTATGGTTTGATTGGGAGTATGATTCTTTGCGTTATGCATTGGTATATACGTTTCATGTAGCGTGTTATAAATTGAAATGATGGTCACTGTTACTGTGTGTTTTTTTCCCGACCGAGATTATTGCAATTTGAAATATGGAGGATTGTGGCTTGGTTGTCCACTATGTATGATTTATGGATATCGTGCATTGTATCGTCTTATTACACCATCAGAGATGGGAAAAACAAATTTAGTGGTATGGTTTCATTGCAATTTAATTGTTAAAATTGGTTGAAGGAATGGAATCGAGCATGTTTTAAAAAAGTTATTGTTTGTGTTTGATTTGAGGAATTAACTTATGAAAAGTGGCTAAAGTTTTGATGCTGAACAGAGTTGGAAAAAATGACTGTGTGTTCATTGGGATTTTTTTTGAATATTAAATGGAGGAAATGAGAGGAAAATAATTCTTTATATAGGATGTTGAAGGCATATAGATTTTGAGTACGATGACACTGTGTTAATTAAAAGTTTTAAATATTTATATGTGGACAGTGAAAAAGTGTTAACACAACATTTTTTTTATTGATCACAATAAGTGTTTAATAAGTGCCAGCATAGTTGTATTGAGTACATAACTGTTTTTATGGATTACTTAATTGATTTTTTGAATAGTATCTTCTCTTTTCCCCTACCATTATTTCACTTTTTTCTAATTACAATCCCCTCACCTTTCCATATTCATTATCCACTCCCTGTTCCTAAATTTTAATTATGGTTAAAGGAAACTCTCTATTATGACAGTTTAAGATCGTAGGGATGGATTACAATGACATATTCTTCAGTTTACATTATAGCTGATTGTTTGTTGTCTATGAGCAGTAATCATGATCTTTTCCCCCTCATTTTAACATTTTTCATTCAATACAAACCCTTTCATATCCCAGAACCTTTGTTCACCCCCTTCTCATGGAAAACTATTAAATAATTTGTATGGATTGGATTGCATGAGTTTGATATGTTCCCGAGCCAAATTTTACTTCATATTTTAAAAGAGTTGTCATGTATGGTTGTTAAAGAAACTATTTACTAATCAGTTATGCATACATGAATGATATTTTTTCAGTAGAGGTATCCATGGAAGAGGTAACTGAGGAAGAGGTAATTGCAATAGGGGCATTAGAAGGCCAAGATTATCTATACACTTTGATGTAGACTCGCAAGAGTCAGGCCAACTATTTCAAGATGGGTTTTTTAACTGGATTGGGAAAGGAGTGGTCCAAAACAAGCTTGAAAGGCCTCCCTTTCAATCCCCATAGGTCCTTGGTATCCCTGTGCCTCCTCATGTCTCACTACAACCTGAAGTTCCCGAAAATGACGGATGGCAAGAGATTGTCCACCCGGATGCCTCCCAACATCGTGCCTGGCCTATCTTTTCGTTACCTACTCCACCGCCTATCAATCAAATTGTCCAAGCTTCCCCTATCCACTCACCATTTTAGTATTCCCATGCAATCAAAAGGTTTAAAATCGAGGTCCACCATGCCCCTGACAAAAGAAAATCCATTGTTTCCCCTTCCTCACCCTACAATGACTATGATAAATCAATGTCCTCCCGCATGCATTTGAGGGATGATTTCTCTCACATGATCAGCGAGATTAGTCCTAAAGGCTCCCCAAATACTAAGGAAAATTCAGAGAAATCAAAAGGTGACAACAACAATAAGGGAAAGATTGCCTCCCATAGTGGAAAATATGGATTTTAAGCTTTTTTATATATTAATTGTTGAGAATAGTTGACTTCTGAAATTTTGGACAACACACTCTTTTTGGATATATGAGTAATGTATTTTGGAAATAATTTGAAATATCATTGAGATAAATTTTCAAATATGGATGTGATGATGGGAGTCACAAGGAGGGATGTTTTGTTTAACTAACTAGTTGTGTTATGATTGTTAAAAGCTAAAGGGAGTCACAAGGGGTCCCACCTACTAGTTATTATTTATTTAAAAATCCTTATTATGATTTATTGATTTCCACCCTTAACTAAAAAGTTGGTTGAGATTTTAGCTAACTTAACTAATGAAGTAGTTCAACTACTACAACCAATTCTAAATTTCTTAAGGGAAAAATGAAAGGGAGGAACAAGAGGAGAATAGAAGGAGAAAGATAGTAAGGTTTTCTCTTTGAGTTGTTGTTGAGATATTTCATTTTTCATTCATTCCTTAATTCATTAGAAGCCTAATTTTATTTTATGATAGCAGGGTCCTATTGTAGAAAACAATATTCAGGTATGAATCACATCATTTAGACACTTGTTTTTCAGAGGTGTTGATCTATCTTTGATGGTCTGTGTAGACTTGTATGTTTGTGAATTAGTTTTCATGAATGACAAAGGCTATTGTGCATATTCGAGTGGGAAACAATATGTGGCAAGTTGATCCATCTTTTAAAGTTAAGTTTTTGATTTTTTGTGAGAAGTCATTTTGTATGTTTCATCGGGGATGTCTAAGTTTGACTTTGGTCCAAAACTTCCTCAGGGAATTTTGTAAGGAAAACGATTCTTGGATGAATTGGAATGAAATAAAGGATTTATTTATGTCTCATATGTTTTGATTATTGTCTTGGTGTCTTTACTTCTGTCTCTATATTTATTTCATCATCTGATATGTTTAGAAAATTACATAAATAATGAATTTTTCATCAAGCTTTTATTTATAAAAAAAAGACATCCTAAGCACTTGTAAACAATACTTGTGAATTATGATAACATTTTTTATTACTATAAACATAGGGTGATATTACCGTCTATCTTTATTTAACCAAGTAATATATGAAAATTCTTGAGTAAGATCACTTCATATATTTTCCTCAACAGGTGGTCCCAACAAATATTATAGACATCAATGGTGGTAGTTAAATGGAAACTTTGATCAGATAGATAATGAGTGTTGAGGTCCTAGAGGTCCAATAGGCACCCTGATTTTCCCAATATATGAGATCATAGATCAACAAATGAGGTCAATTTGAGATCCAAATCAGATGGTTGTTGAGCATTGAAGACACACTACATAAGATTGTATTGATTCAATGGGAAGTTAGAAGATTGACAGTGGAGACTCAATATAGAGAAAGGTCCAATGACTTCTCAATGATGATATTTGTGCCATGAATAGTAAGCAAGACCATGCATGAAATAGGGAAGGAATTTGGGACCAGTTGGAAGGATTGTTTTCCTTTTGAGCCCCTTTTTAATGAAAACCTAGAGCCAACTTGTTGAAAACAATTTGGTTGAGAACAAATAATTTTTGTGTGAGATCAAATATATAATTATTCCCTAATTATGTTGAAGTATAGTACTATGGATGAAGTGAGAGGAAGTGATACTCTGAGGTTCATACAAAATCATGGAAGTTATGAATATGATCTAAGGGTTGACGACATAAAGGATGAAGCATGTTGGAGAGATATTCTAAAGTACACTACTAGTTACAAATATTCTTCAAGAGGCAGGGTAGAGTGAGGAAGGGGATTGGTGTCTCCTACAAGTTGGTGCCTATGAATAATAAGTATGTAGGTTGGTTCTCATTGGATGAGATGGTTTTGAAAAAGGGTATTGGTGTCCCCCACAAGTTGGTTCCTAAAAATATTATTGCAGATTGATTTATGTTGTAAGTTGGTGCTTACAATTTTTAGAAGGAAATTTTATGTGGCTTTCCCCATTTGGGATTCCATATTAAATATCTGTGTACTATGACTTGCATGATTAAATATTGGTAAATAATATATGTTGAATGAAAGAAATATGTGTTAAAAGAAAGTGATACCAATTATGTAATATGTATTCACCCCCCTCTCAATATTTCAACAAATGGTATCAAAGCAGGTTCCTTCAAGAACAACCTAACCACTAAAAGGTGAATCCCCACAGTGGAGGAACATGAAGGGTTCTCCACAAAAAAATCCCCAAGATTTAATGGATCATAATATGTCTTCTGGAAAGTAAGAATGAAAGAATTTTTTATATCTCTCAGATATGATGTGTGGGCTTTAGTTGTAAATGGTTACAAAGCTCCAAACACTCCTCCAATTGATACGAATGAAATTAGGATGAGAAACAAGAAATCCAGGGACATGAATTCCATTCTTTGCAAATTAAAAAAATCAATATATACCAAAGTCATGTACTATTCCTCAACTAAAGATATGTCATACAAACTACAAACAATTTATGAAGGAGATGAGAAAGATAAAAGAGCAATGTTACAAATCCTTAAAGGACAATTTGAGAGTCTCAAAATGAATGAGGAAGAGAGCATTGCAGCGTATATTATTCATGTGTATGAGGTTTCAAAATCAATCAAAGGATTAGGATAAGATGTTGAAGAAGCTATTATTGTACAAAAGGTGCTCAGGTCGCTTCCCTCAATATTTAATTCTAAAATATCGGTTATTGAAGAAATGAATGATCTGGACAAACTGAAAGTGGATGAGCTATACAAAACACTAATTGCATATGAAATGAGAATATAATAAGACAACCCACCAAGAAAATTGGGGAAGGAAGCATCCTTTAAATCATCAAAGAGTACCAAGTGAAAGATAAGTGATTACTTCGACAACGAACTGAATGAGAAAGAAGCAAACTTTGTCAAGAAGCTCAAAAATAGATACAAAGGTAAGTTCCCCTCCAAATGTTTTTATTGTGAGAAAATAGGATAATTTTCTCATAAATGTACTTATGCAAATACCAATGTGAAAGAAGAATTAAATTTCAAGAAAACTAACAGAAGGAATATTGAAAAGAAGAAAAATCCTTACAAACAAAGGAGGAATTTACATACCAATAAAGACAACAACTCATTAGATGACAATGATAATGAAGAAGGAAATATTCTTTTTATGGGTCTAGAAACACAAACACATGAAGATACATAATCAATAGAAGAAAACAACTATGTTAAGTATACACAAGTAAATCTTGAAGTAGAACTCATTAGTGCCCTAGAAGAAAATTATAGACTTAAGGACAATAATAGAAAGAAAAAGAGGGAACTACAAAAATATAAATAGAAGGAATATGATGATAAGAAAATATAGAAGGAAATAATTTCTTTGAAGGTACAAGTAGAAGAAACAAAGAAGAATGAAGAATTTATAAAATCTCAACTAAAAGAAAAACAAGATATTTGCAACACTCTTGAATCTAAAATAGTCCACTTGAGAAATAAGTTGGAGAGCTCAAAAAGACTTTCTATAGTTCTAGATGAAATTATAAATCATCAAAGAGAACCATTTGATAGAATGGGTATTTTTCTAAAGTAACATGAAGTAAGTTGTCAATGAAGAAGAATCAACATCTTCGAAAAAACCAAGAGAAGAAAGAACCAAGAGCTATGCTGCCACTCTCAGAATCCAATCAAAGTTGAATACCACAGAAGGGAAGAATAGTATGATCCACAAGAGATAAATTATACTCATAATGGAAAAAGATGGAAAACTATGCCATCAAGATGGAATCAATCAAACAAGTATCAAAACTCTTTTTATGTCTATTGTTATTTTTGTAATTGATTTGGTCATAAAGCAATAGATTGTAGAACAAGTACAAGAAGAAAGTGCATGAGAAGTAGCTACCAGGATACTCAAGGATTCTCAAATAGAAATTAAAATTGGTTTTCTCCCTTGATGAATTACATCATATGCTATAATTACAATATTTTTTGACATATAGAAAATCCCTGCAGAAGTAATCTCAAGCAAGTCTCACCTATAATGAAAAGACGTTTGGTACAAAAGAAAGTTTTTTTTTTTTAATTCAAGCAACTCTACATGCTCAGAAAAATAAGGATATGTGAGTTATTGATAATGGATGCTCTAGTCATATGACATGAGATAGAATATAATTCATCACCTTGAAGAAAAATGAGGGAAACGTTGTTGGAAATTTGGTTGTCATTGATGTCAACCTTGATAAATAGGTGAAGTATGATTGATTGATTGGTTTGAGAAGCATTGTCAATATTGGAAATATTGTTATGAAGGTGACTTGAATGTTAAGCATTGTCAATATTGGACATACTATTATGAAGGTTGGACATAATGTTATGAAGGTGACTTGAATGTCAAGCATTGTCAATATTGGACATAATGTTATGAAGGTGAATTGAATATCAGTAGAAAGAAAATATTGACCAATATATTGTATAATATTGATACGCTCATCCTATATTTTATAAGGTTGAGATTGTGTCATTAACATCCATGCACAAAAGAGGAAATTGTGAAAAAATTGCCCAGATAAAAAAGGTAAATGGGATCCATACACACCACAAATAAAGAAGTTAATAAGACATGGTTCATTAAAAGTGATTTAGAAAATATCAAATGAAAAAAAGTCCAGAGATGAGAAAAAATGTCAATGGTGGATGTTTGGTGAGGACGCATTGAGACCATCAAGTCACAAGTCAAGTTGATTAAAAAAATAATAAGGTCAACTATCTAGAATTCGATTGACTATAAGACGAGTCGAAGACAAGTCGACTAAATGAAAGCCTGCAAATTAATGGAAGTTGGAGAAGACAAGTTGATCGATTTCAAGATGCGTCGAAGACAAGTTGACCAACTCAAGGTCAAATTCGAAGGAAAATTGAGTCGGTAAATACAACTCGGCCAAAGAAAGTTGAGACGACCAAAGTCAGATTTCTCAAGTTGATTTTCTTCGAAGTCAAGTCAGTCCAAGAAAGAAGTAACCTAAAGGTAAAAGTCGAAGAAAACTTAAATACAAGTCTTGTCAAGGCTGAAGCAAGATGGGTCAACTAGAATTGAAATGCTCAAGTCTAAATTTCTCCTAGATGAGTCAACCAAAAGGGCATGTTCTGCAAAAAACCCATGTCGTAGAATTTTAAAATTAGTTTCCATCACTCTAGAATCTTCATACGAAAATCATTGTCTAAATGGTTGTACGTCAATCAATTAATAAAATTTACAATTTGTGTTAATTAAATGAAGGGGTGCAATGTTTCATTCCAAAAGGAAAAATTGTTTCAAAGTGGCACCCTTTGGAGGACTATATAAGTAAAGGAATCTGAAGGGAAGAAGGTGTCTGAATGGACTGAATGAAAGTTCATTCTATCAGGTTGGTGACTGTTTACAAGTTGAGTCTTGTCATGAGGATTAGATTCCTCACATCTCAGTTGGATTTGAGATCAATAAGTTGGGTCTTTCTATGAGGGTAGAATTCCTCATTTCTCAGATGGATCTGAGAACTACAAGTTGGATCTTGTATTAGAGTGTTGGATCTCTCATATTCACTTGAAGTTGAAGATATTAAAGGATTGATTTTATATGTATTCATTCAAGTTAAATAAATAAAAGAATTATATTTTATCTACATACAATATGTGTTATACATGTTTATGAATAATTAATTGAATTTCATATATCTTATTTAGTTAAAATTAGTTAATCTATGAAAATGTTGAAATTAGCCAAACTTTCTAGACATTGATTCAACCCCCCCCTATCAGTGTCAGTTTGTGTTTCAACAAACATTACGTTTGGAGACAATGATATATCGAATATAGTGGGAAAAGTCACCCTCATCCTTGACAACATAAAGGATAAAATAGAAAAAAAATTGTGTGTCGAGGATCTAAAACATAGTCTTCTCAATGTAAGTCAAATGTGTGATTAGGGACACAATCTCATATTTAACTCTCGAGAATGTAAAATAAAATAAAAAAGACTCAGGAATTATGATAGAAAAAGGAATCAAAACCCCAAATAATGTATATGTTCTTAATGAAATCAATGGAGAAAATTTATTTATATGACATACAGATGAAACTTAGTTGTGGCACAAAAGAATGGGCCATATGAACTTTGACAATCTGGTAAAAATCAATACCAAACAAGAAGAAAGAGACATGCCAAAAAATATAAACCCTCAAGTACTATTTGTAAGAGTGTCATCATGGAAAACTATCAAGGGTGAACTTCAAAACAAAGTGATATGCAACTTCCAAGCATTTTGACCTTGTACATACATATCATTGCGTATCGACAAGGACTAAAAGCTTGCGTGGAGAAAGGTATTTCATGTTACTCATTGATGATTATACAATAATGACTTGGGTTGCTTTCCTCAAAAATAAATATGAATCATTTGACAAATTCAAGGCTTTCAAATCTCTAGTTGAGAATGAAACAGAGACAAAACTCAAGTGTTTAAGGTCAGAAAATGGAGGTAAATTCACATCCAATGATTTTGTGGAATTATGTGAAGAAAATGGAAAAAAAGGCAATATGCAACATCAAGAACTCCTCAACAAAATGGGGTTGTTGAAAGGAAAAACAGACATGTGAAAGAAATTTATAGAAATATGATAAATGAAGTAGGTCTATAAAATAGTTTTTGGAGAGAAGCAGTTTATACAACTGTCTATATCCTAAATAGAGGAGGTATCAAAACCAACAGTGAAAAGACACCCTATGAACTACAGAAAGGGAGAACAACATTTGTGAAACACTTCAGGATTTTTGGGAGCAAGTGTTACATCAAACGAGACAATGAGGACTTAGGAAAATTTGACTCCAGATCAGATGAAGGAATCTTTCTTGGATACTCATAAAAAATAAAATTCTATAGGTGTTACAGTAAAAGGTTACAAAATATTTTTTAAAGTATTAATGCCACAATAGATGAAGAAATAAAGTACACTAAAGAATAAGAAGATGAACATGAAGAATAAGAACAATAAAATGAAGAAGATCAGGAGGAAGAAGAACAAGAAAATGGAGAAGAAAAGGAGGAAAAACAATAAGAAAATGAATAAGAGAGGATAGAATAAGCAGAATAACAATATACCCAAACACCATCAAGGTTTGTAAAAAAGAATCACCCAGATAATTTAATTCTTGGTGACAAAAATGCTAGAAATCAAACAAGGGGGAAATTGGAAAGCAACTCTAAGTAGATGAATCTCTCCCAATTGTCTCAAGTAGAACCTAAATTCTTTATAGAATCTCAAAATGATCATAATTAGGTGAATACTATGGAAAAACAATTAAATTATATTGAGAAAAATGAGACCCGGGATCTTGTCCCAAGACCCAAGGATAAAAATTCCATCGGCACTAAATGGGTATTCAAGAACAAGTTGAATGAAGATGGAAAACTAGTAAGAAATAAAGAAAGTTTGGTGTCTAAAGTGTATGCTCAAGTAGAAGGAATTAATTTTGAAGAAAGATTTTCACATGTTGCAAGGTTATAAGCCATTAGGATGTTTTTGGGATTTGAAGATTTAACAATTTCAAAGTATATCAAATGGATGTCAAGTCAACATTCCTGAATGGAGATTTAGAGGAAGAAGTGTAGAGAGAAAAAACCAAAGGGTTCATATTATCAGAAAATAAAGATTGTGTTTTCGTATTGAAGAAATCACTATATGGCTTAGAGAAAGCTTCCAGAGCATGGTACTCAAGACTTGACAAATACTTGCAGCATCAAGGCTTCAAAAAGGGAACAATATAAACCAATCTCTACATAAAAATAGATAATACAAAAATGTTGATCATTGTAGTATATGTGGATGATATTATGTTTGGAAGTAATGATGACAAGATAAGCCAACATTTTGCAGAAGAAATGAAAAGGAATTTGAGATGTCCATGGTTGGAGAAATATCATTCTTTTTAGGAATGGAGATTACTCAAACTAGAAAAGGCATATTCATTTCTCAGACCAAATACATCAAAGATATGTTGAAGAAGTATAAGATGGAAGACTGTAATTCTAGAAGACTATAAAAATGTCAACACGCCCATGGTCAATATATGTAAGATCAACAAGGAGGACGAATCTAAGAAAACTGATCAATCTCTATATAGTTCAATGATAGGCAACCTCCTTTATGTGACAACTTCAAGGACAAACATAATGCATGCAATAGGATTAGTCGAAATGTTTCAAGATGCAACCAAGTAAACACATGTACATGATGTTAAATGAATATTAATATATTTAAAGGGAACTTTGGACTTTGGACTATGGTATCCAAAATGAGAATACTTTACTCTAACATCATATAGTAATGCAGATTCAACATGTAGTGTTGATGACTGAAAGAGCACAAGTGGACGAGAATTCTTATTGGGAAAGTTTTTAGTATCCTGGCTCAACAAGAAACAAGATTCAATTTCATTTTCCACAATAGAATAAGAGTACATTGTAGCAACATCTTGTTGTACGCAAATTCTCTCGATGAAGAAAGAAGTACAAGAGATTTAGATAGAATACAAGAAGCCAATTTCAATACTATGTGACAACACTAATGTTGTAATCATTTCAAAGAATCCAGTGATGCATTCAAAGAAAAAACATATCCCAATCAAATATCATTTTTGAGGGAACAAGTAAATAGTAATATTTTCCTATTGGAATATGTTCCTACTAAGGAACATATAAAAAGCATATTCACAAAACCCCTACCTAGAGATTCATTTGAGTACCTTAGGAAGAAGATGTTATTCATACACATTTATCAGTAAAATATTTAGTTGAAACCTTTTGGAATCTCAACAGAGCCAAAATATCATGGGGAGAGCATAAATCATTACACGATGCAGAGAAATATGAGGAGTACCACGTTAGGGGGAGCTGTAGAAGACAAATAAATTCCTAGTTATAGACCATAAAAAAAAGGATACAAATATCTTCACCATTGATGTCAAAGGGAGAGATAAATGAGATAGGGGATACTTGCAGCCATAGGATAATTACATATACCTATTTAAGAATATTTTTTCCATTAGTGACAAAGGGGGAGATTATTGGAAATTATGTTGTCATTGATGTCACTGGAAGAATTGGATAGATAGAATCATGAATGACATTGATTCCAAAGGAGACAGAACATGATATACATAGTCATGGATGCCATTAATATCACAACAAGGAGACTGACCATTATCAATGTTGAAGGTAGGAATAATGTGATGTGAGGTCCAAGGATCGTGAAAGGATCGTTATCATTCATCACAATAGTTTTATGGTTAAGATGAAATTATGGATTGTAGATTGAACAATTGATGAACCCGACTTGAGCTAGATCACGATTGTGTGAAGTTAAATGGTGAGGTGATTCAGAGTTAAATCGAGTAAGAGAAGAGTTTAGATTTTCTTTGTAGCCATCGAAGAAATGTGACCATTGGATCAATATGTATAGTCAATCATGCCCATCAATTATAATGAATAGAGTCTTTGTTCATATGTTAATAATCGAATGAGGAGATTAGAGTTCTATCCAGATTGACAATGAGCATCAATATTCATTCGGAGTCCAAAACAATGGTGAAAGAACTTAATATTTAAGATTTTGGGAGAAAAAGGAAGTGTTAGTGGAAGACACTATGATGAATAAATATGGTCGATGGTCTGAATTAGGTTTGAGGTCAGAGTCACAAGCCATAGTAAGAATCCTTCGTAGTAACATTTCTGGAGTTCAAATTTTGGAGACTGATCCAGCACTCCAAAGAAAGAGCATCAAGGATATTATTCCTTTTTATACCATTCATTTGACGTCAATAAGAACTAGATAAGATCCACCACTCGGAAGAAAGATAATCAAATAATACTTTGTAGCAATGAGGAAGTAACACGTGCCAACTGAAAGAACCTAGAAATGGCATCAACAATTGAAATTGTGACATATCACGGTGACATGGATGAATGATCAAGTGACACATGGAAGTTGGATTGACGAGTAAGAGTTTGGAAGGTCACATCCATGTGTGAGTGCCATGACATAGGCATGGCACAGTGAGATTGGGATGTTGACCCATCACCATTATATCTAGATAGATCAATGGTAGAGAGGTTGTCACCATTCAGAGTCTGAGGAGAAAGGTAAAATATTGTCGGAGTGGATGTTTGAGAGTGTATTAGTAAAGAGTCTGATGACAAGCTATGATAGAAATGGATGTGAAAGTAAATTTGTTGAAATGTACACTTGACACTGAGAGGGGGGGGTGAATCAGTGTTACAAAACTTTGGACAATTTTACACTTTTCATAAATTAATTGAACAACATATATTTATTTCATTTTCTCAACCAATATATAAAAGAATAAATACTTTATTTATTTATTTAACTTGAATGAATACATAAGATCAATCTTCATCTTAAAATAATTATGAGAGACCCAACTCTCTATTACAATACCGAGCTCGTAGTTCTCGTATCCAACTGAGAAATGAGGAATCGAACCCTCATAACAAGACCCATATTGTTGATCTCAGATCCAACTGAGATGTGAGGAATCCAATCCTCATACAAGATCCAGCCTGTAAATAGGAACCAACCTGATAGAATGAACCTTCATTCAATCTATTATATATAAACATATATACTTCAACAAATTCAATTACAAATTCACCATACTTCTTTGTTGATATAGTCTCCTAATAGGTATGAGTTTGAAGCATTATGTCCCTTTGTTTGAACCATTACACCTCTTTATACAACTCTTCATTTGAATTAATAATAATAATTTATATTATTATTATTAATAATAGTTTGATTTAAAGACTTCAAATCCCTTGTCTTTCATTTTATTTTGTTCTGGATAAAAAACTGTCACTGCAAATGTTGTAGAAATCGAGTTCTACGGAGGCGCTTCCTTCAAACCATGTTTTTCATATGACCATATGCGCAGAACCACGATCTTATTAATTTAAGAGTTGCATCTTCTTTCACTCTTATTCCTCTATCATGAGACCAATGTTTCATGCTTCAGAATTATTCCCCTTTTTTATTTTTAGCACCCATATGTCTAGTACTAGGACTGTGTTCTTCGAGCTTCAATGCTCTAGAAATTTTCCTCTTTTCACCAAATCTTGTTATCTCTGAAGTGATATCTTCCAGAGTGTTATATTTTGAGCAACTTCAATTCATGTTTTTAATCCTCATCATTGATCACGATTTCATATCAATGGTCTGATCATTCTTTTTAAAAGACCCATTTCTCACAATTTTCTTATCCTTATCTAATCGTTGGGATTCAATCGTGAGATGGACGGTTGTCATTTCCTCCGGTACTTCACGGATTTGGGGGTTTGTTATTTTTATAAACTTCCAATTCTCCTGGACTAAATTCCATCGATGTGTTAATCTAGAGTTGACGTGTGTCCATAAACTTCAACACTCTAGATCATATTTCAGAGCTTCAATACTTCGATACTAGAACAATGAAGTAGTTCAATTTCTCTAGAGTGATAACCTACCGAATAATTCATAAAGAGGTTGTCACCTCTTTCTTTCGGTTAACACCTCTGCTTACGCTATCCTTCCACTCTGCTCGATCAATGGTTGAGAACGCTCCTAAAGTAGATCAATAGTTAGAATTAGTTTGTGATTTATGCTTTACTCTATCCTCCCACTGTACTTGATCAATGGTTGAGAATGATCCCGAATTAGATCAATGATTAGCATTAAATTCAGAGGTTCAGGAAGTTGTTGGTTGTAGAAATTGGTTTCCCCCAAAGGACATACTCCTAGAGTGACACAACTTGCTGACATCACTGCTGACTTGGAAATGTTCGAGTGGCTCCCACGTGTCACTTGTATTTGTGACTTACATATACCCAAAATGCAAACTAGACCTTGACACTTGTCAACATTTTATTGCACCAGATCTCCTTGCTGACATGGTATTTACTGACGTGGATTGGCTGATGTGTCACATGTCCCCCTCATGGATATAACTATCATAGGTTCATCTGAATCCTTGATCCAATGACTCTGATTAGTTCTAGATCAATGGTCTAGATTCATTTCAACATTCGGGACTTCAGGTTATTCACTTTTGCCAATTCCCAATTATCCCAGAGTGAGATTCCCCGAAGAAAAAATCGCGAGTAACTTGACTTCATCTAATTATCCTTCTTTGACGCAAAAAGAGTAACATGATCCAATGGTTGTCGGGAATTTGACTATTCATGATCTCAGACCTTTTCCCTTGATTATCCTATCCTTCCATTTTATTTTGATCGGACAGTCAATATAACTCCCGAAATGTTTCTTAGATCAGACGACTCATATCTTTCCTTAATCTTAACAGCAAGAAAACCTCTTGAAGCTCCTGCTTCAGATCTGTCGATTGAGATATAATTCTTCCCAACCTCTGACTTCCCCTTAATATGATGGCCTTGGATTGTTCTGAAATGATAATGGAAGGCTCCTATGCATCACCTCTTCCGATCCTCCTGTGTGTCATCTCTTCTGAGATTTTGGGTTTATACTTGGATTCCAATTGAACCAAGATTGTTTATCTATTGGGAATTGGATCCCTATCGTGTTTCTGCAATGTGATTTCCCTTATGAGATTCGATTAACGTTTCTTTCTTCTGATTTGTTTGATCACTATTTCTCTTGAGATTTTAATAACTGTTTGTGCATTCTTTACTCCTTTTATACCTGGATTCTCTGTATGCTACCTCTCTTGAGCTTTATATTCATAGGATCATTATTGATCATATCGTGATCAACAGTGATCACAAATTTCTTCTGCCACAAGGTGATCTTCCTCTACCCCAAGGGGATGTTCCTTTTCTTCTGATTATTGTACATGTTGGACTCATGTTTCCATCAATGACAACACATAATCAATAATTCCAACAATCTCCCCTTTTTTCATTGAGGGAAACATATATGTAAAACAAAAATGATTTCACACCTTTTCTCCCTCTATAACTGATATTATTTTCTATCTGATAGAAAATTTGTTTTCTGCTTAACTTTTTTTTACTACTTCTCTCCCCCTTTGACATCAATGATAAAGAATGAGGCTATGACTATTTCCCCATCCTATGAATTTACTAACTACTTATCTCAGTCCATTGGTATATTTGTGTTCAAATAAGTAGTCTTATTGATACCAACTTGTAGTGATACCCATTTGTAGTGATGAAGTCTTTCAAACCTTAATCTAATTAATTTCTTATTTGATAACCAAAATAATCCACCTAAGTTTTTACTGACTTTCCTTTGTCAAATAGAAAAAGAGTATGAATCTTACTGATGTTTTTGATATGTTTCTTATTCTTCCTTGATATTTCATAGGAATATCAATTGAGGATTGATACCAATTGATTTAATACCAATTTTGTTATCTATTGATGTTTGTTGAATGATACCCCTTGAACTTCTCTGCTAATTTTTCTCTTCTCCCCTTTTTATAAAAATGACAAAAAATATTTTTTCTTGTTCCCTCTGAGGTTATACTCCCCTTAAAGTGATGCTCTCCTTTGACCATATTATCCTTCTTGTATTCTAAAAATCCCCCTATCAATGATTTTTCTTTCTTTGGCTAAAGGATTATGACATCATTAAGATTGTGTCATTTTCTCCTATAGGGACTTCCCTTCCTTGAGCTTGATCTATTTCATATTGAATTTCACATTCCTTATTAGGACCTTCACCCATAATTATTTTGTTATTAATTTCTTCATTTTCAAGTGCAAGATCATCTTTCTTGCTTTCTCCATCATATTTGCTTCTCCATATCTTTCTATGATATATTCTACTTTTTGGACCTTTTCTTTTTAATTATGTTTTTGGAGATTTTTCATCTCCTTTCTTCTTCCAAATTTTATTAGGCTTTCTCCCTGACTTGATTGCCTTAGTTAAGGATTCACTTTTTGAACTCCTACATATTTGGGATTTGTTGATCCGGATTTAGGAGAGGAATGAACTGATTAACATACTGAATACAATAAACACAAAGACATGAAGAATAACGTGGACATCCAGTGAACAATATCTTCTATTGAATAATGAAATAATGAAATAATCTGAAACTCTAAAACTGCAGAACTAAAACACTTCCTCGAATGGTGGTAGCTATATATGAGAAGAGATGTGGCTGCTACGTGCATCCGTCTAAGAAAAATGAATTACAATGAGGCTCTAGAGGCCTTTTTTATATTACTCATGAATTCCAAAACCCTAGACATCCAAAAACCTAACCGTAGGAGGTGAAACGTGAAAAGTCATGTGGGCCCCTATGGGTAAGTTGGTACATGAATTTCCCGGGGTCGTAACTTTTGAATACAACCTTTGTTTTAGGTGAGTGATAGCCCATTGGAAAGGTTTTTTAGAGAGCTACAAATTCCTCCATCAAAATCTAAATTCGTCTATAGTTTGATTATGGCGAGCCAAAAAAACATTGTTTAGGCATCCAAAACAACCCTGGAAGTACAACAAGATGTGTTGACATGAAAACATACAAAATAATCCAGTTGGATTATGTGAGAGGCCACCAATATCCACCTGGAAGATGTGTAGGGCTTCAGACAACCCCATAAGTGTAGAAATTGCAATTGCAAAGAAGTACATAATAATGTGATGAACTAAAAATGGACAAGGGGAGACAGTTGGAATAGGTGTGTGGCCACCAATATCCAACTGGATCAATCCTTCCCCCTTAGGAAGCAATGGTCTCCATTGAGTTGATTTCCCCCATGAGGTGAGGAAACTTCTACTAGATTTGGCCCTGGGTGAGCCACTTTCCTTGGTGTAGGCAATGCCCTACCTTGACAACCTGATAAAGTTAGATCCTCTACTAGCGATTTCCCTTGAGCTGTGTGTCCACTATCTGATCAGTGGATACTTGTTTCATGAATTTAGGTTTGATATTTGTGGGTGTCAAATTTTCTGTGATCTCTGAGGTGTCTAATAATGGTGGAAAATATGGTCAAAAGAGGTCCACATTGAAAATTGGGTGAAGGCCAAGGAAGGGTGGAGGGTTGATCTCAAAAGAATTGCTACCCATGACCTTGGTGAGAGTGTAAGGACCATAGTGAAGTGGGAGGAGCTTCTGATGGGGACCTATGAGACTCTCCTTCTACAGATATAACCATAGTTTATCGCCAACCTGTAACTAGTGTGGTACCTTGTGTTGATCATGGTGCTTCTTGTACTTAGCATTGGATTTCTGCAAAATCTCGTGGACCTATTGGAGGATGTGTTGAATCCACTCAATGAATCTGGCGGATTTGTCGATCGCAAACTGATCATGGGAAGATTTTTTCTATGTTGTGGCAAGAGGAAGTGCAACATTAATGGGTCCCAAGGGTTGGAATCTCAGTCCCACTTGAAATAAGATATGGTCGATGGAGCTATGGAGAGCCCTGTTGTAACTGTGTTGAACAGAGGGGATACTCTCATCCCATCTACGTGGATTGCTAGAGTTGTACATGCGTAGGATGTGCATAATCATCTGATTAATGAACTTTGTTTGGTCATCTATTTAAGAGTGGAAAGTAGTGGATTTTGTGAGCTTGTTGTCCTACAATGAACAAAGACTCAACCAAAATGTGTTGAGGAACCTCCTATCCCAGTTGGATATTATGGTCTGTGGTATCCAAAAGTGGACCCACACTCGTTCGAAGAAGATATTGGTAGTATATGTCGCTATGATATTCTTCTTGTAGGTTGTGATGATGGCCATCTTCGAAAACTGATCAACGACCATAAATATGCATCCATTTCCTTGCTTGGTGGATGGAAGGCCAGACATGCAATCCATTGAGATGGATTCCTAAGGATTCTCGGGAGTAGGAAGAGGGGATTGTAAGCCTTTCTTCTTTATTGTTGGCTTGGAAATGGCACAATAAGTGCAAGATCTGATAAACTTATTGACGTCCTGTCGAAGTTTTGGCCAATAAAAATGTTTCTCAAGAATGACCACAGTTTTCTCCATGCCAAAATGCCCTTCTATCCAACTATAGTGGGCTTCCTAAATTATCTTTGACTGATCACTTGTAGGAACACAGAGATGGCCCAAGTAGAAAAATAGTCCATCCATAATGTGAAAATTGGTGAAAGTCACACCTGTACCCAAGAGCTGAAAGGTGGTGGAAAAGTCTGGATCTTCCTGATAAAGTTGGGGCCACTTAGATGCTTCATGTCCAAAAGAATGGAGCACAGTGGTGAGTGAAACCACAATAGGTCAACTGAGGAAGTCAGAAACACGATTTGAGATACATATCTTATACTTGATCTTGATATGGAACTACTGCAGGTAGGTGGACCACTTTTGATGGCGATCGTTCTACAATTTCCACTATGTCTGAATGAATTGCAGAGGCTTGCCATCAATGTGTATGATCGTCTCCTTTCCCAGAATGTAATGTTTCCATTGACCACATGCTTTTACAATGGAATACATTTCCTTGTCAGAGGTGGGGTATTTCCATAAAATATTTGAGAGTGTCTCACTATGGTTTTCACCGGATGACCGTGCTGAGTGAGAAATGAACCCACAACATAGTCAAATGCATCAGTCTCAATATTGAATGGTTTTTGCATATCAAGAAAGGAGAGTACTAGAGTTGAGCACAAACAATGAGTCATATCATCGAATGCTCATTGTTGTTCCTTCCCCCACAAGAACTTAGCCCTCTCACCACTCTTGGTCACCTGGTTGAGAACCCATGGTTAGTGTGGTCAAGGATGGCCAGTCATGAATGAATTTGATATTAGCTAGATCAACATGTACCTCATGCTCATCAACAATGTATACCAAGTATTAGACCCTATTCATGCCAAAAGAACATTTTTCCAAGTTGGCATATAGTTTGTGTTGTCGTAGAGTGCTCAAAACATATTGAATATGGTACATGTGCTCCTCCCACATTCTGTTGAAGATGAGGATGTCATACAAATATACCACCACAAAGGAGTTGGTGAAGGGTCTCAATAAATCATCCATCAACCTCATGAAAGTGGTTGGTGCATTTGTTAAGCCAAAGGGTATGACTATCCATTTAAGGAGACTTTCTTTAGACTTTAATATTGTCTTCGATACATCAGTTGGTTCGATGGGAACCTAGTGGTAGTCGAACTTTAGATCAATCTTGTTGATGAATTTCCCCCCTTGATTTGGTCAAGAAGGTCATCAATCATGGGAATGGGGTATCGATTCTTGATCTTGATTTTGTTTAAGTCTCTGTAATCAATACAGAGTCGTCAAGTCTCATCCTTCTTCTGCACTAATACAACCAGTCTTTCGTAAGGGGAGGAGTTGGGTCTGATGTGCCCCTTTTGGAGAATATCTTGGATATGATGCCTAATTTCGTCATTTTCCATCAGCGAGCGACGATACACTGGTCCATTAGGTAGACGTTCACTCGGGGTTAGATCAATTGGATTCTTGACTTAGCAGTGTGTTGATACCCCTGTAGGTGAGGAGAAGATGTCTTTGTATTCTTCCACGATCTCATCCACTTCATTCGGCTGCAAAGAGGGAATTCTTTTAGAGGCCACAGATGTGGCGGTGACCTTCTTCTTACTATGAGCATGAATCACAAAGAAGATGAACTTACCGGTCTGTGAAATGAGATTACTGCATTTCATACAAAGATTAAAGAAATAGCAGTAGGCGGCGCTACCTCTGGTATCCTATACAATTGTCTACCCAAAGAAATAATAACATTGCAGGGTCTAGACTCATACATAGCATGATGCTTCCACAAATATGGTTGTCCTAAAAGAACATCACAAACTTCAAGGGGAGAAATATCACACAATATGATGCAGGAGCATCACAAGAAGCAAGCAAGCACGGAGACAGAAGACAGTGAAAGAACCAACGCACATTTTTTTGAAATGTTTTGAAACATTAATGTAATAATTAAGAGAGTGCGTACTTCCATATAGTAAATAGATCTTGAGCAGTCGCTCTCATTTGTAAGGTGTAGAGGCATTTATAGGCAGTTAATGTAAGTAGGTAGATTTAAAATGCAGATTAGACAGTTTAGAGCATAGGAGGGAAAACCGAATATAGACACCCTCATCTTGTATCATTTGTAACATTAGTAACATTATCAATTGAGCATAGAGCATAGAGAGAGAAGAAGCAGGGAGCTATGTAGAAGAGCCCATGTACATAAATTATGAGATTAATATATGAAGCTTTGATTCAGACTCATGGTGTTCTAATACATTCTATATATACATGTCAAATGTTATGCCCATGGTTGTTTTACTCTTTCTGTTGTACATTTTCTTTTATGCTATGTATTTATGATTTCATGTTGAGTATCTAAAGTCTGAGAGAGTAAGGAAATGAGTTTCAATTGTTTCTCTATCTGAGTAAGAGTTCCTTCAAGGAGTGCAGTGGAGCATCCGCAAGGACTGTGTTGATGGGTTCAGAGTTTATTTTTGAAAAGATCAGGAGGGATACCTTTGTTCTCATCTTTCGCAGAAGTGCGAGTCAGGCACAGAAACCATGCAAGGTATGTGCAGGCTGGTTGAAAGTTCAGAACTTGTCAACTGACAGAAGAGTTGAAAGACTATTGTCGTGAGGAGTTACACAAAGTCAAAATAACTTAGATACATAGATGTATTTGAGGAAATTCCACAAGGACTGCGTGCAGAAGCCTTTTAGGAGGCTTGAACTGTGAAAGAAGCCCAGGAGAGTTAGTGGTTGCAAAATTTTCAAAGGAAGGTAGAAATTAAACCTGTTTGAAGGGTGATGGAGAGAATTTGTTTTGCAGAGGTCAAGTTTTGGTGAAAGAACATTTGGTCGTTTCATAGAAATTCTCAAGAGAAGGATCGAGCGGTCGAAAATATCTGTGGAGAATTTGTGAAGTCCCGAGAGCTGTGAGATCTTGCAAAGGAGAAAGGGGAGTTACGACTATTATTTTCTGAAGAATAAGCTTAGGAGAGATAGGGTCGTAGATCCAAGCCAAGAAGGGTCATTGGATTACTCGTGAAGTTTTATTTCAGAGTTTAGAGGTTTGAGGAGGCGGAATAATTCACGTCCAAAGATAGAGGGCGATAGACTGGACAGGTGGTGTACTTGTCAACAAGTGGAAGTCAAATTCGGTGACCATTTCTAGAGTTCATGGGTTGGAGAACTGAAAGCTTAGCATCAGCATTCGCGAAATTGTGAAGTCCAAAACCCCAAAAAGGGGGAAAGTTCCATTGTGGGGCCAGTACTGGGAACTGTGTCGGAATTCTGCATTTCGGGAAATAGGAGGTCGGGATATATGTTCAGAGATTCCCAAAATTGCGAACCACAATATAAGTGTGGAGGATAACAAGGCCTACATTTCGGTGAATCGGCAATTTGGGTTTCGAAATTCGAAGAGTTGAGACACTCAACAACCGGAGTCGCGAAGCCACAATATCTGAAGTTCTAAAATAGTGAAGGACGTGATCACATAGTGGACCGGAAAATTTGAATTGGTGCTTAGCGTTTGTGCACGCAGGCTCAATTCATTAGGACCTATGGTGACACCATTGTAGGAGTGTTTGATTCCCTGAAAAGGAATCAAAGAGTCAGTTAGACTCAAAGGGTAGAAGAAGAGCGATCCTGAGCAGACCTTAACTCAAGGGTTGGTGTCCTGCACTATTCTGGTATCAAAGCATAGGAAAATTTTATTTTCTTTCTGTAGCAGGGAAAAGAGGAATTTTACAGCCATGCCACTGAGAAGAAGATATAGGAAAACACTCGATCCACTAGAGGAAAGGGAAATGCCAAGAAGGATGGGCAGGAAATTACCTGAGCCGCCATGGGAAAGAGAGATGTGTGAACTACGTGCTAGGTTGGATGCCATGGAAATAGCGCAGAGGCATGCAGTCGGTGTTGGGGATCTCAGTGATTACGAAAGTGAAAATGAAGTTGGACATGGAGAAGAAGAAGTTGCAGCAGAGGATTCAACAAATGAATGCCTACTCAGGGTTTTTGCAAGGATGGGTGCCAGGGAAAAAATGGACATTCCAGTATATGAGGGAAGCCTGGATGTTGAAGAACTTCTAGACTAGATTAGAGCTCTGGACACGTATTTTGACTATGAATATGTCGAGAAAGACAAGAAGGTCAAACATGTTGTCACAAGACTTAAAGGACATGCAAAATTGTGGTGGGATGAACTACAAGCTGACAGATGCTGCAAGGGAAAGAAAAAAATTAAGAGTTGGGATAGAATGATCACGAACATGAAGGCGAAATTCATACCCAAAGATTACCAAATCACTATGTTTCAAAGAATGCAGAATTTGAGACAGAAGCTGATGTCAGTGAAGGAGTACACTGAAGAGTTCTACAAGCTAAACATCAGGGTAGGTCATCATGAAAGTGATGATGAAAAGGTTGTCAGGTATATGAATGGTCTGTGATATGACATTCAGGATGAGATGAGCATGATGACCATCCGAATGGTGGAATATGCTTATCAGATGGCTTTGAAAGCTGAAGAGAAGATGAGCCAAAAGCAGGGTCAAAGAGGTTGAGGCAGAAGTCAGCCCAGAGGTAGAACAGTTGTCCAAGATAGGAATCAAAAGCCTAAGGAAGAATGGAAGAAACCTCAACCTCAAACTGAGAGAGGTGGAATCTCACAAATAAGGTAGTATGTCAAATAGAGAGGACAGTATGTTGATAACAACACTTTTCCTCATGCTAGAGGAAGAGGAAGAGGCAAAGGTGGAGTAATAAAATGCTTCACATGCGGAAAGAATGGACACAAATCTTATGAATGTCCATATAAGAAGAAAGAAGGTGGTGAAAATCACATTGTCGAAGTACAAAGGAGGAATGTTGAGACAGAGGATGTTGAAGGTGGAAGATCACTGGTAATGAGGAAGGTCCTCTTAACAGCAGAAAAGGAGGTGAAGAATCTGGTGCAAAGAAACAGTCTTTTTCGGACTGCTTGCAAGACCAAGGACAGGGTATGCAAGGTCATCATGGATAGTGGTAGCATAGACAATCTCATTTCTACAGAGATGGTATAAAAGATGGAGCTGGAAACTATTGAACATCCAAGTCCATACAGAGTTTCATGGCTACAAAAAGGACATCAGGTAAATGTCACTAAACAATGTTTAGTTGAATTTAAAATAGGAGGATATAACGATAAGATATTGTGTGATGTCATTCCCATGGATGTTTGTCATCTATTGTTGAGTAGACCGTGGCAATATGACAGGAATGTGGTTCATGATGGGAGAAAGAACACATACACCCTAGAGAAGAATGGGAGAACTCACAAGTTGTTACCGATCAACGACAAAGAGGTGAAACCAGAGGTAAGAAACACTGTACTTCTCTTGAGTGGGAAGGAACTTCTTAAGGAGGTTAAGAAGAAGGAAGATACACAATTCATTGTGGTCAGAAAGCCTAGAATTCTTTTAACCAGTACAAGAGTGGATGATTTACCAGAGGAAATCTAGAAGTTACTGGAGGAATTTGCTAATATAGTAGTGGATGAACTACCTTGTCCGTTACCACCTATCAGGAGTATAAGTCATCACATCGATCTTATACCTAGAGCTAGTTTACCAAATAAATCAGCGTACATATTGACGCCACGGGAGAATGAGGAGGTCAAAAGACAAGTCCAAGACTTAATGGACAAGGGATTGGTTAGAGAAATCTTGAGTCCATGTGTTGTTCCGACAATGCTCAATCCAAAGAAAGATGGAGGTTGGAGGATGTGTACAGACTCAAGAGCAATTAACAAGATTACCATCAGGTATATATTTCCATTTCCAAGGATGGATGATTTGATGGATTGCTTGAGTGGAGTGAATTTTTTTTCGAAGATTGATTTTAAAAGTGGTTATCATCAAATTCGTATGAGAGAAGGTGATGGATGGAAGACAGCCTTCAAGACTAACGAAGGGTTGTATGAATGGCTTGTTATGTCGTCTAGCTTAACAAATGCACCAAGTACCTTCATGAGATTGATGAATGAAGTCCTGAGGGATCTCATCGGAAAATTTGTCATTGTGTATCTTGATGACATACTGATTTTCAGTAAGACAGAGGTGGTGCATATGAAACATTTGGCTACCATGATGAAGAGGCTATAGCAAGAGAAGCCACTGATAAATATGAAGAAATCCTCATTCATGAAGACAAAGCTAATTTATTTTGGTTTTGTTATTTTTGCAGATAAGTTGAAGATATATCCAGATAAAGTGGAGGTCATTAAGAATTGGCCATCACTAAAGAGTATCTTTGAAGTTCGAAGTTTTCATGGATTGGCTAGCTTCTACAGAAAATTCATTAGGAATTTCAGTGGAATTAGTGCACCAATGATGGACACAATGAAGAAAAGACATAAATCTTTTCACTGGACAGAAGAAGCAGAGAAAAGATTCAATTTGTTAAAGAAGAAGATTACTGAACAACCAATTTTGGTGTTGCCAGATTTCAGTAAGACATTTCAGGCCAAGTGTGATGCTAGTGGCTTTGAAATTGGAGCGGTTTTGAGTCAAGATGACAGGTCAGTCGAGTACTTTAGTGAGAAACTGAATGAGGAAAAGGTTAAGTATTCCACATATGACAAAGAGTTTTATGTGGTCATACAGGCATTGAAAAAGTGGAGACACTATTTGATCCCTAAAGAGTTCATTTTGTATAGTGATAATCATGCCTTACAATTTGTAACTCAGTAGGATAAATTGAACCAGAAGCATGCAAAATGGGTTGAATATATGCAAAGTTTTACTTTTGTAATTAAACATATTTTAGGAACTGCTAACAAAGTTGTTGATGCTTTGAGAAAGAAATGTTTTCTTATGTAGGAGTTTAGAGCCAAAACATTGGGTTTTGATAATCTCAAGGATATGTACAAAATGATCCAGATTTCAAAGAGGTGTATGAGGCATCTGAGAATCTAGTTCTCAGAGATAGAAGTCAATGGGATAAATATATGATCCAGGATGGATTATTATTTAAAGGCAATCAACTGTGTATTCCAAAATGCTCCATGAGGGAGAATCTACTAAAAGAGAAACACAGTGGAGGATTGGCCAGACATTTCGGTCATGATAAGACGTTTTCAAAGCTGAACGACTCATATTTTTGGCCAGGAATGAGAGAATATGTCAAACTATTTGTGGACAGATGAAGAATTTGTTAGCACACAAAAGGGAGGAAATAGAACACAGGGTTATATCAGTCGTTACCCATACCAGAGAGGTCGTGGGATGCAGTAAGCATGGATTTTGTGTTGGGATTGCCAAGAATGCAAAGAGGGTCTGATTCAATCTTTGTGGTAGTGGACAGTTTTTCAAAAATGGCACACTTTATACCATGTTAGAGAACCAGCGACGCAACTCACATTGCGAACCTGTTTTTCAAAGAAGTTGTCAGAGTTCACGGCTTACCAAGGAGCATAGTTTCAGATCGAGACACCAAGTTCATGGGAAATTTCTGGAGGACCTTATGGAAGAAGTTGGGGACGAGTTTTTCCTTTAGCTCAACTTATCATCCTCAGATGGATGGGAAAAATGAAGTTGTGAACATAAGCTTGGGGGATTTACTAAGAATCCTAGTGACTGAACATCACAATCAGTGGGATCACATTATGCCACAGGCGGAATTTTCTTATAATAATTCGATCAATAGAAGCATGGGGAAGAGTCCATTTCAGGTTGTGTATGGGATGAAACCCAGGGGAGTTTCTGAATTGAAAGATTCAAAACAGAATGAAACTAGAAGTGCTAGTACGAAAGATTTTGTAGAGGCAATGAAAGAACTTCATAGCCAAGTGAAGGAGCAATTGCATAATTCAAGCTAGGAGTATAAGCATAGAGCAGACCAACACAAGAGATAACTTCAATTTGAGGTTGGTGATTTGGTTCTTGCACATCTGAGGAAGGAAAGGTTCCCAAGGGGAACATATAACAAACTGAAGATGAAGAAAATTGGACCATGTAGGATCATAAGGAAATTTGGGGAAAATGCATATGAGATTGAATTACCCAATGGGATCGGAATTTCACTGATATTCAACATCTCATATTTGTAGCCTTACAAAGCTGGAGAAGCAGGATAAAATAGTGAACAAACAAAGGTTCAATGGGCTAAACAAATGCCTATAGCTGAAAGGCCACAGATGGAGAGAATACTTGACAAGAGAGTCAGCAAGAAGACTAGGAGAAAAGAGTACTTCGAATACTTGGTCAAATGGAAGGGGCATCCAGTTGAAGATGCCAGCTGGGAGAATGAAACAGAAATTCAATAGCATGGACAGACAGTGCAAGAGCTCATGAAAATTTTGAAGTGAGCGAGTCTGATGCAGGAGCATCGCAAGCAGCAAGCAAACGCGGAGATGGAAGATAGCTGGAAAGCACCAGCGCACATTTTTTTGAAATGTTTTGAAACATTAATGTAATAATTAAGAGAGTGCCTACTTCCATGTAGTAAACAGATCTTGATCGGTTTCTCTTATTTGTAAGGTGTAGAGGCATTTATAGGCAGTTAATGTAAGTAGGTAGATTTAAAATGCAGATTAGACAATTTAGAGCGTAGGAGGGAAAACCGAATATAGACACCCTCATCTTGTATCATTTCTAACATTAGCAAAATTATCAATTGAGCATAGAGCATAGAGAGAGAAGAAGCAGGGAGCTGTGTAGAAGTGCCCATGTACAGAAATTCTGAGATTAATATATGAATCTTTGATTCAGACTCATATTGTTCCAATACTTTCTTTGTATACATGTCAAATGTTATGCTCATGGTTGTTTTAATCTTTCTGTTGTACATTTGATTTTATGCTATGTATTTATGATTTCATGTTGAGTATCTGAAGTCTAAGAGAGTAAGGAAATGAGTTTCAATTGTTTCTCTATCTGAGCAAGAGTTCCTACAAGGAGTGCACTGGAGCGTCCGTAAGGAGTGCGTTGACGAGTTCAGAGTTTATTTCTAAAAAGATTAGGAGGGATACCTTTGTTCTCATCTTTCGAAAAAGTGCGAGTCAGGCACAGAAACCATGCAAGGTATGTGCAAGCTAGTTGAAAGTTCAGAACTTGCCAACCGAGAAAAGGTTTGAAAGACTATTGTCACAAGGAGTTGCACAGAGTCAAAATAACTCAGATACTTAGCCATATTTGAGGAAATGCCGCAAGGAGTGCATGCAGAAACCTTTTAGGAAGCTTGAACTGTGAAAGAAGCCCAGGAGAGTTAGTGGTTGCAAACTGTTCGAAGGAAGGTAGAAATTAAGCCTGTTTGAAGGGAGATGGAGCGAATTTGTTTTGCAGAGGTCAAGTTCTAGTGAAAGAACGTTTGGCCATTTCATAGAAATTCTCAAGAGAAGGATCGAGCGGTCGAAAATCTCTGTGGAGAAATTGCGAAGTCCCGAGAGGCGTGAGATATCGTAGAGGATCAAGGGGAGTTACAGTGATTGTTTTCTGAAGAATAATCTTAGGAGAGATAGGGATATAGATCCAAGCCAACGAGGGTCATTGGATTACTCATGAACTTTCATTTCGGTGTTCGGAGGTTTGAATAGGTGGAAGAATTCACGTCCAAAGATAGAGGACGACAGAGTAGACAGGTGGTGTACTTGTCAACAAGCGGAAGTCAAATTCGGTGACCATTTCGGGAGTTTGTGGGTTGGAGAACTGAAAGCTTAGCCTCAGGATTCACAAAATCGTGATGTTTGAAACCCCGAAAAGGTGGAAAGTTCCGTTGTCGAGCCAATACTGGGAACTATGTCGAAATTCAGCATTTTGGGAAATAGGAGGTTGGGATATATGTTCCGGGATTCCCAAAATTGTGAACCACGATATATGTGTGGAGGATAACGAGGCCTACATTTCGGCGAATCGGAAATTCAGGTTTTCGAAGTTGAAGAGTCGAGACACTGGGCAACCGGATTCGTCAAGCCACGATATCCGATGTTCTGAAATAGTGAAGGACGTGATCACATAGTGGACCAGAAAATTTGAATTGGTGCTTAGTGTTTGTGCACGCGGGCTCAATTCATAAGGACCTATGGTGACACCATCGTAGGAGTGTTTGATCCAAACTCTCTGCTTTTCTTCTTAAATTTTTTCTCAATCTTGACAACATATCTATAAGACACGCCCAATGAGGCGATGTCCAGAAACTCCGTTTTTGTTTGAATGTATCTATGCAAACAACTATGGTATTTCAACACCAAATGACGCTCAGAGTCTTTGATACCCAATTTGGTGCACAGGGTAAGGAAAATATTGGTGAAATCTGGTACTATCTAGTCCCTTTCTTGACACAGGATGGTCCATCTGGTGTAGTAGTCCTCATAGCTTCCAACAGGGTAGTATTGTTGTTTAATGGAATCTCGGAAGGAATCCGATGTAGGTGCCACCAAAAACAATGTATATTCCTCTACATCCCTTTGCTCAGAGTAAGTATCCCACCAGTCTTTCACATGGGAAACGACCTTGATGAGTGCAAAATTGATCTTTTCCCTATCAGAAAAATTGTCGACCGAAAAATGCCCTTCGAGCAGATTCAACCATTTATCTACAACATCCACATCTATTAGTCATTCAAATAATGGAATCTAAAAATTTACCTGTACCTTGAAGGGGGTTGCATGACCGCTTGATGAACATGCTTCTCTAGTGGGAATTCATCGAAGGATCTACATGAAGTTGTCCATCATTTTGTTCCTTTGTCACGTAAGGGCTTCCTCAAGCAACATTTTAATAGGATATCCTACTCTACAATCTTTGTTTTCTTCCCCCATGGGTTGTTTTTGGGCTCAGCGCAACCGATTGTTGGCCCTTGGTTATGGGAGGTTGTGAATATTAAGGAAAGAAGAGTGAAGTGTGAACTGCGCAAAAGACAAGTTGACTGAGATTGGGTTGAAGTGTCCAAAAGAGCAGAAACGAAGGAGCAAAGTAAGAGAAAGAAAGACATTGGATGGAGAGATTGAGGAAGACAGATCAACAAGGAATAGGGATTGTGGAAAAATCAGCAAACGGAAAAAGCTACCAATGGATGCTTTGGAGCACCTCCCAGGAAAGAAGGAAAGACGAGCTATAGAATCCATGAAAACATGGGTCAAGTTGACCTAAGGATTTAAATATCTAGGTTTTTGGTATTTAGGGTTTTGACATCTAGCGTTCAGACTAAGGTTGTCCGAAAGTCATTTTAATGTATAAATAAAGGTCAAGAGGACCTGGGATGGGTTCGATGAGTATATGATGAGTGATTCTTATTATTGTTGAGAGTGAAGTATTGTGTGGTGAGAGAAGTTTGTGTTGTAAGATCTTCAGTTAGGTGTGAAGATCAACCCTGTAGCTGGGTGCACAGGGAGGGCATAGAATAAGAGAAATAAAGAGAGATCTTCAAGCTAAGAGCGCAGATAGAACTATATGCTTTCATATAATATATTATAAAGCACAGTTCCGTGGACATATCCCTAAAGAGAGAGTGAACCACGCATATCATGTTGTTCTGTGTGATTGATGTTGTGTTCTTCTGATCTCTGATATACTATCAATGGAATATTGTGTTAGATCTGAGATATAGTTCGCGCAATAGGCTTAAGGAAGATAAAGAATAACTATATCTACGTGTGTTTGTTTCCCTGGATCCACTCTGCATTTCCTATGGTTGTGGACACCTGTGTCCTGCAACCCCCTATCACTACTTTGGGTGAGACTACATTTGCTTTGCAGGTGTTGCCAAAAGGGTCGGTATTTAGGGTTTTGTTGGTGCGTTGCTAAAGCGTTGAACCCTGCGTCTACCCTTGAGCCAACAAATGGTTTTGTTGTTGGGACCAAGATCTTCTTGAGGGAATTTCAAGGTAGTTTCCTTCGAAGAAAAATATTCAAAAGTGGATAGAAGAACAAGAGAGGGACTTCATTGAAGCTCAGAATAATAACCCTAATCTTAGTACAGAAGATTGGTTGGGAAGGTATATCTTTACTGATATACACGATATTTTCTTTGGAGGAATTCATCAGGAGATATATGAGTGGCTAGCCAGATTAGCAGATACCCAATTTGAAATTAGACTCAGAACACCTGTGGTTTGGACGTCGACGTTGATCAAGAAGGTCAAGAGAGTTGATAACGTTGTGTCAAGAGTAGTAGATCACTGGTTTTATATTACCATTGGAGGGTACATTACTGAGTTTGCTATTGATAGAGTAGAATCATATAGCCAAGAAGAGAGATATTTCTTTAAGGGACCGAGAGTAAAATTTTTACACTTCTTGAAGTTGAATATCAAGATGCTATTGCATGAGAAGAAAATATTGAAGATACAGTAGTGGTTCAGATTGAAAAGATAATGCTCAAGAATTCAGACAATGACAATGACACAGAGGTCGAACACACGCGTAGTGGGAGAGCATTCAGATAAGTTCCTCTGGTGAACTTGTTTGAGAAAAATCATGAACCACTAGCACAGGAAGAAGGGTTCTACATTGGATAAGAAGAAGAGTTATTGAACAAGTAACATTCAGAGTCTGCTAGGGAAGAAGAAGGGAATATTGAAGATCCTCATCGAGAAGAGTCAGAAACTTTAGGAATTCCACAGACTGTCGAAGTAAGTACTATTATGCCTTATGTTGTTTTAACAACATTAAGTAACCAGAGTAACCTAAGTTATCAGAGCACTGGTACAAGTGCTTCAGTGCATACTCAGTCAGGAACCCTAAGAAGATCTATGGAAAAAGAGATGAGGTTACCCATGTTTAGGGAATATGGATATGAAGATCCTTATTAGCATTGGCTCTTATGCGAAGTTGTATGGAGTAATAAGAATGTCACTGACGAAGCTATTAATAGAGATCATTTTCGTACTACCCTAAGAGATTGTGCACTGAGATGGTACATGAAGTTCATCCAAGGAGTTTCACAACCAAAACCGTTGAACGAGATCAAGACTGCGTTAATTTATGAATTCAAGAAACCCATGTCGGATTCACAATGCATTACAGACTTGAAATAAATCAATAAGAAAGTAGTTGAACCTGTTTTGGATTTTGATCAAAGGTTTAAGACCCTGACATGTCATTTGAGTTTTTAGATTCTAGACAAATAGAATAAAGGGTAGTTCATTTCTACCCTCTTACCACACATCAGAGTGCCTCTAATGCGATATAAGATTGCTTCACAAGATGAGGCATTGGAGATCGCCATGAAACTAGAATCATCCTCTATGGGAAAGTCTAGCTCAGGTATGAGTCAAATTTTGAGTCAGCTAACTAGCTTATCACTGCAGGTCGAAGATATGAAGAAAGATAAGGGAAAAGATAAAAGAGAAGATATTTGGTGTATCAGATGCAAATCAGAAGGTGATGACAATGAGCAGTGTCTTCTATTTCATGAGTACTTGGCTTCAGGAGCCTTGCACCCTTTGAAGTAGGTTACTCTACCTTGGTGCGAGGTATGTAGAAATAGACATCACCCTAGAGAATGTCATTACATGCAAAAATATGTCCAGACACCTACCAACCTTTACTGCACATTATTTAAATCTTTGGGGCATGATGAGAAATATTGTAGGGCTTATGACCTCTTGCATGAAAGATCAAGAGACACATATAGAATTCAAGGAAAAGTACAACAAGAAGGAAATACTACACAGTTTAACTCCCCAAGAAGAGGAAAATTCAACCCTCGTGGCGGATTCAGAGGAAGAGGACAAGGAGGAGGCATGGGTCGAGGTTGAGGTCAGATCATTTGTTATAAATGCACACAACCAGGTCACTTGGAAAGGGATTGTCATAACCCTTGTACCACTTGCAGTTACTGCAACTCATTTGAGCATCTCATAGAATATTGTCATGTGTTGTTAGCCAAACTTCAGGAGAGACGAGGAGGTAACCAACAAGTACAACTAATCTCAGTAGAACCTCACGAAGTGGATCCTAGAGTTGTTGTTATCACTAGAGGAGTGTTGCTACAGGAGAAGATAGGGTGACTCTAGGGAAGATTACAGAAGAATCAGGAGTTAGAAGAGCTATAGACAAGACATAAGAGTTTGATCCAAAGAAAGAGAAGTAGACATTTGAAGAGGAGAGAAAAGAGTTTGGAAGAGATCAAGCTTCTTCATCAAAGGCACAACCAGAAGTGAGAGAATGTGGAATTCCCCTGGTCTTTGATCAATCTACTTTTCCTGGAGAAGGAAAAGAGGTAAGAAAACTTATGGAATTTTTATGTACTTGCATTAATTTGATTAAGGATGAAAAAGCCATACAAGAACTACAAAATTTGATCAGACAGTATGAGATAGGAAGGGTAGATCCTTTTCTAAATAAGGTAGTACATCAACTATCCCAAAAGGGAAGGACAAATAAGGAACTACACCTTAATGCTCAAATTGGATATTATGATATAGATTATGTGGTCCTCGACTTAGGGTCAGAAGTCAATGTTATGACGAAACAGACATGGGCACTGATGAGAAAACCTAAGTTGATCTATTCCCCTATCAGGCTTAGGATGGCTAATCAACAGGCATTAAGACCCTTTGGTAGGCTGGATCATGTCCCTATGGACATCGACAAAGTAAGAACATTTGTGGACTTCGAGGTGATTGAGATAGTTGATGATAGTTGTCCTTATCCTGAGTTGTTAGGAATTGATTGGGCTTTCAACAATTCCACTATTTTTTACTTAAAGAAAAGAAGAATGGCATTTGAAGGTGATGGCCTTAGGTTCATTACACCTATGTATCATGATGAAGGTCAAAGATAAATTGAACCAGAAGCATGCAAAATGGGTTGAATATATGCAGAGTTTTACTTTTGTAATTAAACATATTTTAGGAACTGCTAAAAAAGTTGTTGATGCTTTGAGAAGGAAATGTTTTCTTATGCAGGAGTTCAGAGCCAAAACATTGGGTTTTGATAATCTCAAGGATATGTACAAAGATGATCCAGATTTGAAAGAGGCGTATGAGGCATCTAAGAATCTAGTTCTCAGAGATAGAAGTCAATGGGCTAAATATATGATCCTGGATGGATTATTATTCAAAGGCAATCAACTGTGTATTCCAAAATGCTCCATGAGGGAGAATATACTAAAAGACAAACACAGTGGAGGATTGGCTAGACATTTCGGTCATGATAAGACGTTTTCAAAGCTAAACGGCTCATATTTTTGGCCAGGAATGAGAGAAGATGTCAAAATATTTGTGGACAGATGCAGAATTTGTTAGCACACAAAAGGGAGGAAACAAAACACAGGGTTATATCAGTCGTTACCCATACCAGAGAGGCCGTGGGATGCAGTAAGCATGGATTTTGTGTTGGGATTGCCAAGAACGCAAAGAGGGTCTGATTCAATCTTTGTGGTAGTGGACAGGTTTTCAAAAATGGCACATTTTACACCATGTTAGAGAACCATCGACGCAACTCACATTGCGAACCTATTTTTCAAAGAAAATGTCAGAGTTCACGGCTTACCAAGGAGCATAGTTTCAGATCAAGACACCAAGTTCATGGGACATTTCTGGAGGACCTTATGGAAGAAGATGGGGATGAGTTTTTCCTTTAGCTCAGCTTATCATCCTCAGATGGATGGGAAAACTGAAGTTGTGAACAAAATCTTGGGGGATTTACTAAGAATCCTAGTGACTGAACATCACAATCAGTGGGATCACATTATGCGACAGGCGGAATTTTCTTATAATGATTCGATCAATAGAAGCATGGGGAAGAGTCCATTTCAGGTTGTGTATGGGATGCAACCCAGGGGAGTTTCTGAATTGAAAGATTCAAAACAGAATGAAACTAGAAGTGCTAGTGCGAAAGATTTTGTAGAGGCAATGAAAGAACTTCATAGCCAAGTGAAGGAGCGATTGCAGAATTCAAGCTAGGAGTATAATCATAGAGAAGACCAACACAAGAGAGAACTTCAATTTGAGGTTGGTTATTTGGTTCTTGCACATCTGAGGAAGGAAAGGTTCCCAAGGGGAACATATAACAAACTAAAGATGAAGAAAATTGGACCATGTAGGATCATAAGGAAATTTGGGGCAAATGCATATGAGATTGAATTACCCAATGGGATAGAAATTTCACTGATATTCAACATCTCATATTTGTATCCTTACAAAGATGGAGAAGCTGGAGAAAACAGTGAACAGACAAAGGTTCAGTGGGCTAAACAAATGCCTATAGCTGAAAGGCCACAGATGGAGAGAATACTTGACAAGAGAGTCAACAAGAAGACTAGGAGAAAAGAGTACTTTGAATACTTGGTCAAATGGAAGGGGCATCCAGTTGAAGATGCCAGCTGGGCGAATGAAACAGAAATTCAAAAGCATGGACAGACAGTGAAAGATCTCATGAAAATTTTGAAGTGAGGGAGTATGATGCAGGAGCATCGCAAGAAGCAAGCAAACGCGGAGATGGAAGATAGCTGGAAAGCACCAGCGCACATTTTTTTGAAAAGTTTTGAAACATTAATGTAATAATTAAGAGAGTGTGTACTTCCATATAGTAAACAGATCTTGATCGGCGCTCTCATCTGTAAGGTGTAGAGGCATTTATAGGCAGTTAATGTAAGTAGGTAGATTTAAAATGAAGATTAGACAGTTTAGAGCGTAGGAGGGAAAACCGAATATAGACACCCTCATATTGTATCATTTGTAACATTAGCAACATTATCAATTCAGCATAGAGAATAGAGAGAGAAGAAGCAGGGAGCTGTGTAGAAGTGCCCATGTACAAAAATTCTGAGATTAATATATGAATCTTTGATTCAGACTCATAGTGTTCTAATACTTTCTGTGTATACATTTCAAATGTTATGCTCATGGTTGTTTTACTCTTTCTGTTGTACATTTTATTCTATGCTATGTATTTATGATTTCATGTTGAGTATCTGAAGTCTGAGAGAGTAAGGAAATGAGTTTCAATTGTTTCTCTATCTGAGAAAGAGTTCCTGCAAGGAGTGCAGTGGAGCATCCATAAGGAGTGTGTTGACGAGTTCAGAGTTTATTTCTAAAAAGATTAGGAGGGATACCTTTGTTCTCATCTTTCGCATAAGTGCGAGTCAGGCACAGAAACCGTGCAAGGTATGTGCAAGATGGTTGAAAGTTCATAACTTGTCAACTGAGAAAAGGGTTCAAAGACTATTGTCACAAGGAGTTGCACAGAGTCAAAAGAACCCAGATACTTAGACATATTTGAGGAAATTCCGCAAGGAGTGCATGCAGAAGCCTTTTAGGAAGCTTGAACTGTGAAAGAAGCCCAAGAGAGTTAGTGGTTGCAAACTGTTCAAAGGAAGGTAGAAATTCAACCTGTTTGAAGGGAGATGGAGCGAATTTGTTTTGCAGAGGTCAAGTTCTAGTGAAAGAACGTTTGGCCATTTCATAGAAATTCTCAAGAGAAGGCTCGGGCGATCGAAAATCTATGTGGAGAATTTACGAAGTCCCGAGAGAAGTGAGATATTGTAGAGGATCTAGGGGAGTTACAATGATTGTTTTCTGAAGAATAAGCTTAGGAGATATAGGAAGGTAGATCCAAGCCAACGAGGGTCATTGGATTACTGGTGAATTTTCATTTCGGAGTTCGGAGGTTTGAGTAGGTGGAAGAATTCACGTCCAAAGATAGAGGATGACAGAGTAGACAGGTGGTGTACTTGTCAACAAGCAGAAGTCAAATTCGGTGACCATTTCGGGAGTTTGTGGGTTGGAGAACTGAAAGCTTAACATCAGGATTCACGAAATCATGAAGTTTGAAACCCCGAAAAGGAGGAAAGTTCTGTTGTGGGGCTAGTACTGGGAACTATGTCGGAATTCAGCATTTTGGGAAATAGGAGGTTGGGATATATGTTCCGGGATTCCCAAAATCGTGAACCACGATATATGTGTGGAGGATAACGAGGCCTACATTTTGGCGAATCGGAAATTCAGGTTTTGGAAGTTGAAGAGTCGAGACACTCGGCAACCGGAGTCATGGAGCCACGATATCCGAAGTTCTGAAATAGTGAAGGACGTGATCACATAGTGGACCAGAAAATTTGAATTGGTGCTTAGTGTTTGTGCACGTGGGCTCAATTCATAAGGACCTATGGTGACACCATTGTAGGAGTGTTTGATTCCTCGAAAAGGAATGAAAGATTCAGTTAGACTCAAAGGGCAGAAGAAGAGAGATCATGAGCGGACCTTAACCCGAGGGTTGGGGGTCCTGCACCACAATACCTCATCTTTGAAAGGATTGATGTCGTAGGGAATATGATATTATTGGCTGACACAAATATTTATTCCTTGGTGAACCCAGCCGATGGTGTAGAGATGCGGGTGTGGTATCATTGGCAGGCCGATCCACTTGACGATCATTTCTGAAATCAAGTTCTTCTGACTACTGCTATCGACAATGAAATGGAGTGGAGCCCCCTTTACCCACATTTGCGAGTGAAAGAGGCATCTCCCTTCCTCTGGTTCATTTTTTTCGCTTGGCTGGAATTTGGTGGTAGCGACCATGGCATTGGGTTCAACATCAATAATACTCTTCTCTCCTTGAGGATTTGATTCAGAATCAAAATCGGCCTCTGACTCAAAAGCCTTTAGTTCGACCATGAGTGACTACTTGGAGTGACATTTTTCAATGTTGTGCCAAGGGATTTTATGGTACTCACACCACTTTCCTGTGTCCTTCTTCATCTTCTCATTTCCCTTCTTGTGTTGCGACTTGGACTAGTTGTACTAAGGGAGACCATCTCAACTTGGTCCCTTGTTGTGTGGATTGGGGCTGCCTTTTCCCTTCTTTGGCTGTGAGGGGTTTGCAGATCCAAACTCTCTCCTTTTCTTCTTAATTTTTTTCTCAATCTTGACAACATATCTATAAGACATGCCCAATGAGGCGATGTCCAGAAACTCCCTTTTTGTTTGAATGTATCTATGCAAACAACTATGGTATTTGAGCACAAAATTACGCTCAGAGTATTTGATACCCAATTTGGTGCACAGGGTATGGAAAATATTGGTGAAATATGGTACTATCTAGTCCCTTTATTGACACAGGATGGTCCATCTGGTGTACTAGTCCTCATAGCTTCCAACAGGGTAGTATTGTTGTTTAATGGAATCTCGGAAGGAATCCAATGTAGGTGCCACCAAAAACAATGTATATTCCTCTACATCCCTTTGCTCAGAGTAAGTATCCCACCAGTCTTTCACATGGGAAATGACCTTGATGAGTGCAAAATTGATCTTTTCCCTATCAGAAACATTGTCGATCGAAAAATTCCCTTCGAGCAGATTCAACCATTTATCTACAACATCCACATCTATTAGTCATTCAAATAATGGAATCTAAAAATTTACCTGTACCTTGAAGGGGGTTGCATGACCACTTGATGAACATGCTTCTCTAGTGGGAATTCATCGAAGGATCTACATGAAGTTGTCCATCATTTTGTTCCTTTGTCACGTAGGGGCTTCCTCGAGTATCATTTTAATAGGATATCCTACTCCATCATCTTTCTTTTCTTCCCCCATGGGTTGTTTTTGGGCTCAGCGCAACCGATTGTTGGCCCTTGGTTATGGGAGGTTGTGAATATTAAGGAAAGAAGTGTGAAGTGTGAACTGCGCAAAAGACAAGTTGTCTAAGATTGGGTTGAAGTGTCCAAAAGAGAAGAAATGAAGGAGCAAAGTAAGAGAAAGAAATACATTGGATGGAGAGATTGAGGAAGACAGATCAACAAGGAATAGGGATCGTGGAAAAATCAACAAATGGAAAAAGATACCAATGGATGCTTTGGAGCACCTCCCAGGAAAGAAGGAAAGATGAGCTAGAGAATCCATGAAAACATGGGTCAAGTTGACCTAAGGCTTTAAACATCTAGGTTTTTGGTATTTAGGGTTTTGACATCTAGTGTTCAGCCTAACGTTGTCCGAGAGTCATTTTAATGTATAAATAAAGGTCAAGAGGACCTGGGATGGGTTCGATGAGGTTATGATGAGTGATTCTTATTATTGGTGAGAGTGAAGTATTGTGTGGTGAGAGAAGTTTGTGTTGTAAGATCTTCAGTTGGGTGTGAAGATCAACCCTGCAGCTGGGTGCACAGGGAGGGGATAAAATAAGAGAAATAAAGAGAGATCTTCAAGCTGAGAGCGCAGATAGAACTATATGCTTTCATATAATATATTATAAAGAACAGTTATGTGGACATATCCCTAAAGAGAGAGTGAACCACATATATCATGTTGTTGTGTGTGATTGATGTTGTGTTCTTCTGATCTCTGATATACTGTCAATGGAATATTGTGTTAGATCTGAGATATAGTTCGCGCAGTAGGCTTAAGGAAGACAAAGAATAACTATATCTACGTGTGTGTGTTTCCCTGGATCCACTCTGCATTTCATATGGTTGTGGACACCTGTGTCCTAAAACCCCCTATCGCTACTTTGGGTGAGACTTCATTTGCTTTGCAGGTGTTGCAAAAGGGTCGGTATTTAGGGTTTTGTTGGTGCGTTGCTGAAGCGTTGAACCCTGCGTCTTCCCTTGTGCCAACAAATGGTTCTATTGTTGGGACCAAGATCTTCTTGAGGGAATGTCAAGGTAGTTTCCATCGAAGAAAAAGATTCAAAAGTGGATAGAATAACAAGAGAGGGACTTCATTGAAGCTCAGAATAATAACCCTAATATTAGTACAGAAGATTGGTTGGGAAGGTATATCTTTACTGATATACACGATATTTTCTTTGGAGGAATTCATCAGGAGATATACGAGTGGCTAGCCAGATTAGCAGATACCCAATTTGAAATTAGACTCAGAACACCTGTGGTTTGGATGTCGACGTTGATCAAGAAGGTCAAGAGAGTTGATAATGTTGTGTCAAGAGTAGTAGATCACTGGTTTTATATTACCATTGGAGGGTACATTACTGAGTTTGCTATTGATAGAGTAGAATCATATAGCCAAGAAGAGAGATATTTCTTTAAGGGACCGAGAGTAAAATTTTTACACTTCTTGAAGTTGAATATCAAGATGCTATTGCATGAGAAGAAAATATTGAAGATACAGTAGTGGTTCAGATTGAAAAGATAATGCTCAAGAATTCAGACAATGACAATGACACAGAGGTCGAACACACGCGTAGTGGGAGAGCATTCAGATAAGTTCCTCTGGTGAACTTGTTTGAGAAAAATCATGAACCACTAGCACAGGAAGAAGGGTTCTACATTGGATAAGAAGAAGAGTTATTGAACAAGTAACATTCAGAGTCTGCTAGGGAAGAAGAAGGGAATATTGAAGATCCTCATCGAGAAGAGTCAGAAACTTTAGGAATTCCACAGACTGTCGAAGTAAGTACTATTATGCCTTATGTTGTTTTAACAACATTAAGTAACCAGAGTAACCTAAGTTATCAGAGCACTGGTACAAGTGCTTCAGTGCATACTCAGTCAGGAACCCTAAGAAGATCTATGGAAAAAGAGATGAGGTTACCCATGTTTAGGGAATATGGATATGAAGATCCTTATTAGCATTGGCTCTTATGCGAAGTTGTATGGAGTAATAAGAATGTCACTGACGAAGCTATTAATAGAGATCATTTTCGTACTACCCTAAGAGATTGTGCACTGAGATGGTACATGAAGTTCATCCAAGGAGTTTCACAACCAAAACCGTTGAACGAGATCAAGACTGCGTTAATTTATGAATTCAAGAAACCCATGTCGGATTCACAATGCATTACAGACTTGAAATAAATCAATAAGAAAGTAGTTGAACCTGTTTTGGATTTTGATCAAAGGTTTAAGACCCTGACATGTCATTTGAGTTTTTAGATTCTAGACAAATAGAATAAAGGGTAGTTCATTTCTACCCTCTTACCACACATCAGAGTGCCTCTAATGCGATATAAGATTGCTTCACAAGATGAGGCATTGGAGATCGCCATGAAACTAGAATCATCCTCTATGGGAAAGTCTAGCTCAGGTATGAGTCAAATTTTGAGTCAGCTAACTAGCTTATCACTGCAGGTCGAAGATATGAAGAAAGATAAGGGAAAAGATAAAAGAGAAGATATTTGGTGTATCAGATGCAAATCAGAAGGTGATGACAATGAGCAGTGTCTTCTATTTCATGAGTACTTGGCTTCAGGAGCCTTGCACCCTTTGAAGTAGGTTACTCTACCTTGGTGCGAGGTATGTAGAAATAGACATCACCCTAGAGAATGTCATTACATGCAAAAATATGTCCAGACACCTACCAACCTTTACTGCACATTATTTAAATCTTTGGGGCATGATGAGAAATATTGTAGGGCTTATGACCTCTTGCATGAAAGATCAAGAGACACATATAGAATTCAAGGAAAAGTACAACAAGAAGGAAATACTACACAGTTTAACTCCCCAAGAAGAGGAAAATTCAACCCTCGTGGCGGATTCAGAGGAAGAGGACAAGGAGGAGGCATGGGTCGAGGTTGAGGTCAGATCATTTGTTATAAATGCACACAACCAGGTCACTTGGAAAGGGATTGTCATAACCCTTGTACCACTTGCAGTTACTGCAACTCATTTGAGCATCTCATAGAATATTGTCATGTGTTGTTAGCCAAACTTCAGGAGAGACGAGGAGGTAACCAACAAGTACAACTAATCTCAGTAGAACCTCACGAAGTGGATCCTAGAGTTGTTGTTATCACTAGAGGAGTGTTGCTACAGGAGAAGATAGGGTGACTCTAGGGAAGATTACAGAAGAATCAGGAGTTAGAAGAGCTATAGACAAGACATAAGAGTTTGATCCAAAGAAAGAGAAGTAGACATTTGAAGAGGAGAGAAAAGAGTTTGGAAGAGATCAAGCTTCTTCATCAAAGGCACAACCAGAAGTGAGAGAATGTGGAATTCCCCTGGTCTTTGATCAATCTACTTTTCCTGGAGAAGGAAAAGAGGTAAGAAAACTTATGGAATTTTTATGTACTTGCATTAATTTGATTAAGGATGAAAAAGCCATACAAGAACTACAAAATTTGATCAGACAGTATGAGATAGGAAGGGTAGATCCTTTTCTAAATAAGGTAGTACATCAACTATCCCAAAAGGGAAGGACAAATAAGGAACTACACCTTAATGCTCAAATTGGATATTATGATATAGATTATGTGGTCCTCGACTTAGGGTCAGAAGTCAATGTTATGACGAAACAGACATGGGCACTGATGAGAAAACCTAAGTTGATCTATTCCCCTATCAGGCTTAGGATGGCTAATCAACAGGCATTAAGACCCTTTGGTAGGTTGGATCATGTCCCTATGGACATCGACAACATAAGAACATTTGCGGACTTCGAGGTGATTGAGATAGTTGATGATAGTTGTCCTTATCCTGAGTTGTTAGGAATTGATTGGGCTTTCAAGAATTCCACTATTTTTTACTTAAAGAAAAGAATAATGACATTTGAAGGTGATGGCCTTAGGTTCATTACACCTATGTATCCTGATGAAGGTCAAAGATACACAAAACCCATTAGAGAAAAAGAATGTGCATATGAGCTAGAGAATATATATAAATTGACCATGAGACAACAAGATTACATTAACCCTACAACATTTGGGAATTTAAGATGGTGAAGAGACAACGCATTCTCATCAAACTTAGAAGAAGAACTGGAAAACTGACAGAAAAAAATGTATGAAGTTTCTTCACAGAGATCTGCCAGATTGACCAGGGAAGTTCGTTGGATTGGCACAGAAGTAAGTAACTTGCCCACATTTTATGGTTTAAATAACTTAGAAACTTTCTTACTGGAATTTCAAGAAGTTGTACCAGTACAACAGAGATTGTTGGCACTGGATGAGGCTTTGAAAGTAACTCCAACAAGATGGTGGGGGACACATAAAAGGAACATCGCAGACTGGATGCAATGTCACACTTTGATGACAACGCGATTTTCAGACAACATCGAAGGATGCGAAGTTCGATACGCAGGTCAAAGTTGTTCGAAGGACCATGTGCAAGGTTGTGAGGAGTCCTGGAACATCATTCTTTAATATTAGTTGGAGCATAAGTTTATCAACACTCTAGACACAACACCTATAAATTGGTATCTTCAAGAAGAACTGTGCCTCACCACTTCAAATTGGTACCGTATGAATTAGAACTTTGTTGCTACATTTTTATTTGAGAGTCAGCATCCCACGATGGATCAAGATTTATAGGTTGTTAGATAGAAAGTATTTGAGGAGGCACCTAGCCTCCCTGTGGAGCAAGAAGAGGATGAATGGATTGTACCTCTTCAAAAACTGCAAGGATGTTACAATATCAATTCTGATGAAGATGATGATCCTAGGAATGTGAACATCACAGAAACAGAATGACAAAGAGACATAGAAGGACCAGGAGTCGAACTACCTTTCATTGGACAAACGATAAAAATCAAGAAAGTTAATATTAGAACAGAGAAAGCACCTAAGCTTGCTAATGTTGGAGATTACTAGGATGATGCCACCATTGATAAGATCAAAGAATTACTGCATGAATATCAGGACTTGTTCCCAACCAATTTCACTGATATGAAGAGCATAAAAGGGCCCATGGGAGAGATGAAGATCCCCTTGAAACCAAATGCAAGGCCAGTTATGAAGAGACCCTACAGATTGAATCCCAAATATAAGCAAAAGGTTAAGATTGAACTAGACAGAATGTTGGAAGAAGGAATCATAGAACCCGTGGAAGAGTCAAAATGGATTAGCCCTATGGTGGTACAAGATAAGAAGACAAGAGAGAGCAGGATCTACATATATCTTAGGAAGTTGAATGATGCATGTTTGCATGACCCATTCCCTACACCATTTACATATGAAGTGTTAGATAATGTAGGAGGTCAGGAAGTCTACTCCTTCACAGATGGATTTTTAGGTTATCACCAAGTCAGTATTTCCAAGGAAGATCACCACAAGACCACATTTGCAATAAAATGGGGTTCCTACCAGTACACAGTGATGCATTATGGATTCAACAATGCACCAACCATCTTTTCTAGGGTGGTGGTCGAAGCATTCAAGGAGTTTTTACATAAATTTTTGGAAGCATATTTTTATGATTGGACTGTTTTTAGCTTATTGTAGAACCATATTGAATGTTTAAGACTAATGTTGGATAAGTGCAGGAAATGTCAGATTGCCCTGAACCTGAAGAAGTGCATCTTCTTTTCACCCTTTGGAGTGTTGTTGGGCCATATTGTGTGTAAGCAGGGGTTGTTGGTAGACCGAGTCAAGATTTCCATTATTGTTTATTTACCCCCCCCCCTACTTCAGTCAGACAGTTGCACACTGTACTAGGACATACTAGATACTACAGGAATTTCATTAAGGCCTATGCACAAATTACAAAACCCATGGAGAATATTTTGAAGAAAGATTGTCAGTTTCAATGGACAGAAGAATGTCAACAGAGCTTCAACACACTGAAACAGAAAATGGTTACTGCACCTATTCTAGTTATCCTAGATTGGAGAAAGGAATTTCACGTGCATGTCGATGCTTCATCTATTGCACTATGAGAAGTGTTAGAACAACCAGAAGTAGGATATATTGACCATCCATTAACCTTTGCTATCAGGAAGATATCTACAGTTGAGATAAACTACACTACCACTAAGAGAGAAGGTTTAGCCATGGTGTACGCTCTGCAAAATTTTCGACAATACTTGTTGGGAGGACATTTTAAGATGTTCATTGATCACTCTGCATTGAAATACCTAGTCAACAAGCCAGTGTTGGGGGGAAGAATATGCAGGTGGTTACTTCTATTCCAAGAATATGATTTTGACATTGTGGTCAAGATAGGGAGAATGAACAAGGGACCTAACCACTTGTCTAGGTTGGAGCATGGAGAGGACCCTACTAGTTTGGAGGATACAATACCAGATGCACAGTCGTTGGCCATTATAAGGGTTGATGATCAATTCACCAAGATAGTCCAGTTCTTTTCAATAGGAATGGAACCTAGTGAATATACAATCATCTAGAAGAAACAGTTAGTAGTGCGTGCTACATATTTTTTATTTATAGTCGGACAACTATACAAGATGGGACCTGATGAGATCCTGAGGAGATGTTTTATGGAGGCAGAAAGACCACTGATTTTAGTAGAATCACATGAAGGCATCTCAAGAGGACACTATGCAAGGAAAGAAACAATGCAGAAGGTTCTTAGAGCTGGCCTCTGGTGGCCTACTTTACATAAAGATGCCAAGGAATACTATAAATCTTGCTATGTATGCCAAAGAGTTGGGAAGCCTTCCCAAAGAGATGAGATGCCTTTAGCACCACAGCTGAATTGGAAGGCATTTGATAAATGGGCAATTGATTTCATGGGACCTATAAACCCACCATGGAAGCGCCCAGGATCTAGATACATCATCAGTGCGATAGATTATTTGACAATATGGGCAGAAGCAAGAGTAGTTAAGGATTGTACTGCAACTACAGTTGTGCGATTTATATTTGAGGATATCATAACCAGGTTTGGATGCCCAAAGACCCTAATGAGCGATCAAGGTACACACTTTATTAATAAGACTATTGAATCTTTGACTCAAGAATTTGAAGTCCACCATAAAAAGAGTACTCCTTACCATCCACAAGTTAATGGGATGGTCAAAGATTTCAACAAGATATTGGAGACAACACTGATGAAGATTTGCAGTATGAACAGGGATAAATGGGATTTGAGAGTACCAGTAGTGCTATGTTCCTATAGAACTACTTGCAAGAAGATAACAATGCAGACTCCCTTTAAGTTGGTGTGTGTTCTAGAAGCAGTTGTCCCAATGGAATATTTGGTTCCTAGTCTTAGAATTGCAACATTCAGAGATATGGATGAAACTAGCATTGTTCAAGAGAGGCTTGAACATTTGGTAGAACTAGAAGAAGATTGATTTATTGCAGGAGTCCATCAGTAGGTACAGTAGGAATGAGAAAATTCCTATCATGACAGGCACATCAAGAAGAAATCCTTTAAGCAAGGATATCTAGTATTGGTATATGACAACAAGTTCATGAAGCATCCAGGGATGTTCATGACACATTGTCTTGGGCCATATGAGGTTGCTAATGTTACAGAAGGAGGAGTTGCGTAGTAGAATACTTTGAATGGAGAATGGAAGGAAGGTTTGGTGAATGGGAGTCGGTTGAAATAGTACTATGAAAACCAGTTGCCTCGCAACTCTTAGTAGAAGCATGAGAAAAAGGGTATATGTACCAGGTGCAGTTGAAACTGGGAACCAGACACAGAAAAGTCAGTCTACACAAGGAAGGGAGGGATAGAGTAGAAAGCATAGGCTGCCCCACACAGTTTGAAGACAAAGAAAAAAAGAAGGTTCAGACCTAAAGTACCTCAGAATGAGTCACATGTGAGGGTTGGGGGCCTGTTGGCCCTTGGTTATGGAAAGTTGTGAAGATTAAGGAAAGAAGCATGAAGTCCGAACTGTGCAGAATACAAGTTGACTGAGATTAGGTCGAAGTGGCCAAAAGAGAAGAAAAGAAGGAGTGAAGTAAGAGAAAGCAAGTCGTTGGATGGAGATATTGAGGAAGATAGATCAACAAGGAATATGGATCGTGGACAACTCAGCAAATGAAAAAATCCACCAATAGATTCTTTGGTGCACCTAATAGGAAAGAAGGAAAGATAGGTTGGCGAAGCCCTAAGAATGTGGGTCAAGTTGACCTAGGGTTTTATACATCTAGGGTTTTGGTATTTTAGGTTTTGACACCTAGGTTTCAGCCTAAGGTTGTTTGAGACTCATTTTAATGTATAACTAAATGTCAAGAGGACCTGGGATGGGTTCGATTAGGTTATGATGAGTGATTTTTATTATTACTGAAAGAGAAGTATTATGTGGTGAGAGAAGTCTGTGTTGTAAGATCTTCAACTGGGTGTGAATATAAACCTTGCAGCTGGGTGCACAGGGAGGGGAGAGAAGAAGAGAAAGAAAGAGGGATCTTCAAGCTAAGAGCACAAATAGAACTGTATGCTTTCATATAATATATTATAAAGCACAATTATGCGGATGTATCCCTAGAGAGAGGGTGAACCACGTATATCTTATTGTTGTGCGTGATTGATGTTGTGTTCTTCTAATATCTGATATATTGTTAATGAAATATTGTGTTATATCTGAGATATAGTTCGTGTAGTAGGCTTAAGGAATATAAATAATAACTAGATCTATGTGCGTGTGTTGCCCTGGATCTACTCTACATTTCCTCTGGTTGTAGACACTTGTGTCCTGCAACCCCCTATCGCTACTTCGGGTGAGACTTCATCTGCTTCGCAGGTGTTGCCAAAAGGGGCGATAGTTAGGGTTTTGTTGGTGCGTTGCTAAACTGTTAAACCTTGGGTCTACCCTTGTGCCAACACTGATATTACAATGGCTCGATTGGTTTGAGTCCCAACTTGTTGTACTTAGATCTTGATGGGGACATGCACGAAGAAAAATAAATGAAGAGAATACCACTCTAATACCATGGATCCATATTTAGGAGCGAAACGAACTGATTAACAAACTATATACAATAAACACGGAGATATGAATAATAACACAGACACCCAGTGACCAATATCTTCTATTGAATAATGAAATAGGTTGAAATTGTAAAACTATAGAGCTGAAAAACTTGCTTGAATTATGGTAGCTATCTCTGAGAAGAGATGTGGCTACTAAGTGCATCTGTCTTATCAAAATGAATTACAATGAGGCTCTAGAGGCCTTTTTGATATTACTCATGAATGCCAAAAACCTAGGCATCCAAAAATCTAACCCTAGGAGGTGAAACATGAAAAGTCATGTGGGCCCCTATGTGTAAGTTGGTACCTCAACTTCCTGGGGTCGTAATGTTTGCATAAGAGATTTGTTTTAGGTGGATGATAGCCCTTTGGAAAGTCCTTTCAGAGAGATACAAATTATTCCATCAAAATCTGACTCCATCTACAGTTTGATTGTGGTGAGTGAAAAAAACATTGTTTTGGCCTCCAAAACGGCCCTGGAAGTAAAACAAGATGTGTTGACATGAAAACATAAAAAATAATCTAGTTGGATTAGGTGAGAGGCCACCAATATCCACCTGGAATATGTGTAGGGTTTCAGACAACCCTAGAAGTGTAGAACCCACAATTACAAAGAAGTATAGAAGAACATGATGAACTAAAAATGGACAAGAGGAGCTAGTGGGAATAGGTGGGTGGCCACCAACAACCAACTGGATCATTTGTGCCCAAACCTATCACAATTGTAACATATCATTGTATGACAAAATTTTGTTGTGTGCCTAAAAAAATTGCATCTCCAACATCTAATTGAGTTTTTGGATTTTCCTACATATCCTTTCTTTAGTTTTTTACAGTCCATTGCTTTATGGCGAAAGTTATGACAAGAAAAGAAATAACCATTGAAGGTGTTTCCATTCTTGAATTTATTTTGGCTTTAGAGACATGTCTTTTGATTTTCTTCTAGAGCTTCCTTCCTTAACAGAGATCATGACTTGTAATTTCTTTCTAATTTCACCTTTTCCCTTTGAGAAGGATGATCATTTCTCATGTTTGTAATGGTTATTCATTTTCCATCGTCTTCCTTTTTATTTATTCATGACCAGTTTTGTCATCAACCAATTGTTCACTATTCCAAATCTTATCTAGGATAGCTAAACTATTCTGGAATTTGACAAATGTATTTGTCTTTTCATCTATCCTTTTGAGATTGGCTATTTCCTATTTCAACATTTGACATGTCTCTTACTTTTTAGTTAACTAAATATTTAGGGATTATTCCACTTTCTTAGCATATTCAAGTTGAGTCTTTAGATTGATGACTATTTCTTCTGTCTCATCCAAGAATTCTTTTCATTTAATATTTTTTTCATATGTCTTCAATTCTTCCATATATTTTGTTAGATAAAGAACTTTAGTTTTCAATATTTTTATTTCTTCCCCGTTTTCTAGTTGAATCCTTTTGAGGTTGATGGCTTATAGTTCCAACATTTGGTGTGATTCTTCTTTTTTAGTTAATTGGATCTTATGGGCTTCTTCCTTTTTCTTAGCTTCTTCAATTTGAGTCATTAGATCTACATTAGTACTTTCATTTCTCATTTTGAAGTTGATGATTTCCAATTCCAACATTTGTTAAGTATTTTCTTTCCTAGTTATCTAGATCTTCAGGACTTCTTCACTTTCTTTAGCTTCCTCAAGTTGATTTTTTATACTATTAACCAATTCTTTTGTTTGTTTTAGTAGTTATTTTATTTTATTTTCGTGTGTATTTAATTCTTCCATCTCTTTTGTTAGATTAGCAACTTCGGTTTTCAAACTTTTGATCTCTTCTTCCTTGTTTTCTCTAGTTGAAAATTTTGTCCATGCAATTCATGGTTAGATTGATCTAACCGTTGTAGTAGCAACATATATTTCCTTTTAATTTTCTCCAACTCTTCAAAAGTGCACATAATTGTGTATTCAAGTTGGTCAAGAACATCCTTAGTAACTTCAATATGGTTCCATACTAATCACTTCAAATGTAGTTATAAAATTCATTCTTAAAATCTAATAGTTTTTCTTTGGTGAATATTGAGGTATTCATCAATTCCTTGATGTAGTAGTCTTCATTGTTGATGACTGAGGTTTGCATCTAATCCTGCATTTCATTCTGATTAGAAATATCTTTCTCTATATTTTGTTCCTCAATCTGATTGGAATTATCCTTTTATTTATCTTATTTCTTATTTGGATAGGATTTCTCTTCTTCTTATGCCTCATTCTCATAAAACATTTCTAGGTGGAACCATAATTCTTTAGCATATTTGTAGTGTCTCATCTTTTCTTTGACTTGGTATGACAATCCATCTTGGATTGATTTTAAGGTTACTGAATTGTTTCTCCTTGCTTCCTTTGCATTTTCGGTTTTCCTCTTTGAAGTGGTTAAGTGCCAAGGATTACTTACTACCGAATCCAAAACTACAGATCTTTTTGACTTCATATATATTGTCATATTTTCCCTCCATGAAGAATAATTTGTTCCATCAAATAAGTGAGATTAATTTGTGGAGATAGCCATTTGTCCACCCATTTCTTCGAAATCTACCTTCTAGTGTTAAATGTGCTAAAGTTATCCACTCTGATACCAATTTTTGAAATGTACACTTCACACTGAGAGAGGGGGGGGGGGGTGAATCAGTGTCACAAAAATTTGGAAAATTTTCCAGTTTTCATAAATTAATTGAACAACATATATTTATTTCATTTTCTCAACCAATATATAAAAGAATAAATACTTTATTTATTTATTTAACTTGAATGAATACATAAGATCAATCTTCATCATCAAAAAATTATGAGAGACACAGCTCTCGGTTACAAGATGCAACTTGTAGTTCGCATATCCAACTGAGAAATGAGGAATCCAACACTCATATCAAGACCCATCTTGTTGATCTCAAATCCAACTGATATGTGAGTAATCCAATCCTCATACAAGACACAACTTGTAAACAAGCACCAACCTGATAGAATGAACCTTCATTCAATCCATTATATATAAATATATATACTTCAACAAATTCAACTACATCTTTTGTTCACCATAATTCTTTGTATATATAGTCTCCTAATAGGTATGAGTTTGAAGCATTATATCCCTTTGTTTGAACCATTACACCTCTTCATACACCTCTTCATTTGAATTATTAATAATAATTTCTATTATTATTATTATTAATAGTTTTATTTAAAGACTTCAAATCCCTTATTTTTCATTTTATTATGCTCTGGCTAAAAACCTGTCACTACAAATGTTGCAGAAATTGAGTTCTACAGAGGTGATTCCTTCAAACCATGTTTTTCATATGACCATATGTGCACAACCACATGCTTATTAATTTAAGCATTGCCTCTTATTTCACCCTTATTCCACTATCACAAAACCAATGTTTCGTGCTTCAGAGTTCTTCCCCTTTTTCTTTTTAGCCCCCATATGTCCAGTGATGGGATTGTGTTCTTCGAGCTTCGATACTCGAGAAATTTTCTTCTTTTCACCAAATCTTGTTATCTCTGAAGTGATATCTTCCATAGTGTTATATTTTGAGCAACTTCAATTCATGGTTTTAATGCTCATCATTGATCACGATTTCAGATCAATGGTCTAATCATTCTTTTTAAAAGACTCATTTCTCACAATTTTCTTATCCTTATCTAATGGATGGAATTCAATCATGATATGGACGGTTGTCATTTCCTCCAGTACTTCACAGCTTCAGGTGTTTTTTCTTTTTATAAACTTCCAAATCTCCCAGACTAAATTTCACCAAAGTGTTAATATTGAGTTGACATGTGTCCATAACCTTCAATGGTCCAAATCCTATTTTGGAGCTTCAATACTATGAGTTACTAGAACTATGAAGTAGTTCAATTCCTCTAGAGTGATAACATACCAAATAATACATAAAGAGGTGGAGACCACTTACTGTCAATTAACACCTCCACTTACGCTATCCTTCCACTATGCTTGATCAATGGTTGAGAATTCTCCCAAAGTAGATGAACGATTAGATTTACTTCATGATTTACACTTTACTCTATCCTTCCATTGTATTTGATCAATGGTCGAGAATCCTCCCGAATTAGATCAACGATCAGCATTAACTTCAGCCTTCGGTGCTTCGGGAAGTTGTTGGTGGTAGAAATTGGTTTCCCTTGAAGGACATACTCCCAAAGTGACATAACTTACTGACATCACTATTGAATCAGCACTGGCCAAGTGGATGCCAAGTGTCACTTAGATTTGTGACTTACGGGTACCTAAAATTCCAACTGGACCTTGACACTTGTCACCATTTCATTGCGCCACGTTTCCTTGCTGACGTGGTCTTTACTGACATGGATTGCATGATTTATCACATGTCCTCCTCTTGGATTTAACGGTCGTAGGTCCATATAAATCCTTGATCCAACAACTGTGATCAGTTCTAGATCAATGGTATAGATTCATTTCGGCCTTCGAGACTTCACGTTATTCTCTTTTCCCACTTCCCAATTCTCCCGTAGTGAGATTCCACGAAGAATAAACTAGGATTAACTTCACTTCATATAATGATCCTTCTTTGACACAAACATCTTAACATGATCCAACAATTTTTGGGAATTCGACTATTCAGGATCATGGGCCTTTGTCCTTGTTTATCCTATCCTTCCACTTTATTTTGATCGAAGAGTCAATATAACTCACGAAATATTTCTTAGATCGGATGACTCATGTCCTTCCTTGATCTTAAAGGTTGGAAAACCTCCTGAAGCTCCTGCTTCAGATATATTGGTTGAGATCTAATTCATTCGAACCTCTGACTTTCCCTTAATATGATGATCCTAGACTGACCCGAAATGATAATGGACAGATATTCTACGTCATCTCTTTTGAGCCTCTTGTGCCTCATCCCTTGTGAGATTTTGGGTTTATACTTGGATTCCAATTGAACCAAGATCATTGATATGTTGGGAATTTGATCCCTATCGCATTTCTACAATGTTCTTTCCCTTCTGATATTCGATTAGCATTTCTTGCTTCTAATATGTTTCATCATTATTTCTCCTGAGTTTTTAATAACTATTTGTGCATTATTTACTCCTTCTGTAGATGGATTCTTTCTATGCTATGTCTCCTGAGATTTAGAGTCATAGGATCACATTCGATCCTATTGTGATCAACAATGATCATGAATTGCTTCTGGCACAAGGTGATCGTCCTCTGCCTCAAGGTGATCTTTCTTTTCTTCTGATTACCATACATGTTAGAGTAATGTTTCCATAAAGGACAACACATAATCATAATTCCAACAAAATTCATACCATCTATAGGAACACACATAGAAGAAATATCTACCATTCATCATGGAAGAAATTTTGGAGCTTTTTGAGCTGCACCTCCAAAATTGGTTTGAATACCAAAATGTGAGAAGAGATTTGTATCGTCCTTCAGAGTGATGATTAATGAATAAGACTAAAAGATAAAATAAACCAAGGAGAGATTGATATCGTCCATCTGGAAATTGATTAATGACTCATATAGAGTCTTTGACTATATTCTGAGATGAAAATCCAACTGTCTAATTGAATCAATGACAAAATCTATTTGGAGGAATCTAGTTCTAGGCTACGATGCGTGGTGACATCCTATTGGTTGGAGGAATGATTCCCTCAGAGTGCTTGAGAGAGAGGACACATTGGGACTCCGTTGAAGTATCTCCAAGGAGTAATCTGGACCATTGGTTTATGTTCGAACGAGATAAGATGACAACTATATATCTATATGGGTTCCACCTAAATAGATTACGAAAGGAAAAAGGGACAAAATATATGTATCGGTCATGTTGATCGTAGATTGACGGTGGAGAATGAATGTAGATATAAATATGACATTGGTTGAGTGATGAGGTCTCGAGGTCCGATGGCCTGATGATCTGGTGAACACGAGAATAGATCGACAACTGAGATTAATTGTGGTGCTCTGATACAAAGGTATCAAGAAATATTTTCTTTTGGAGCCATTCTTGTCAGAGTGAAGAAATTCAACCTTTTGGTTATACTTCGAAGCAAAGGAATCAAAGAATATTCTTTTACCTCATATTGATTTCCATTTGAAGGCATCTCAATGATCCCAACAAATATGATACAGAGCGATGGTGGAAGTTAAATGGAAACTTTCATCAGATAGTTAATGAATGTTGAGGTCTCGAAGGTATGATAGGCACCCAGATTGTCCCAATAGATGCGATAGTAGATCAATGGATGAGGTCAATCTGAGAGCCAAATCATAAAATTGTTGAGCATCGAAGACACACTCCCTAACACTATATTGATTCAATGGGAAGTTAGAATATCAACAGTTGAGACTCAATTTGGAGAAAGATCCAATGACTATTGAGTGACGATATTTGTGCCATGAACAATAAGAAAACCGATGCATAAAATATGGAAGGAATTTGGGACCAGTTGGGAGGATTGTTTTCCTTTCGAGCCCAATTTTAATGAAAACCTAGAGCTGACTTGTTGAATACGATTTGGTTGAGAACAAATCCTTGGTGTGTGAGATTGAATATATAATGATGCACGAATTATGTTAAAGCAGAGTATTATGGATGAAGTGTGAAGAAGTGAGTCTATGAGGTTTGTAAGGGAGAGTGGAAGTGATGAAGATGATATGAAGTGTGATGATTTTTGGCACAGAGGCAGACCCAGGGTTCAATGATTACAACAGTGCACTAACAAAACCCTAACTATCGACCCTTTCAGCAACACCTACGAAGAAAATGAAGTCTCACCCAATGTAGAGGAAGGGGTGGTTGCAAGACTCAGATGTCTACAACCTTAGCTGGGACACAAGTCTGTGATTCTAACACCTTAAGAAAGAACTTATCATTTATAGTTCATTAATATTCAGTCTTAGTTTACAGCACAACTAAACCCTAATAATAGATCAGCGCAATATTCACATAGAACCAATAGATTCAAGCACTAAGCATACCAACATAGATCTAATCTAGCATTCATTCACATTATTCAACACTAAGCTACCATATTATAATATTCTAATCATATATTAGTGCACTACGAATTTAACCACATAAGCAAGAGAGCAACCATAAAGAATAAAGCAACCACAACAAGGGATATACATGGTTCACCCCCACCCTGGGGCTATGTCCACCAACTCCTCTTATTTATTTTTTTCTGTTAGTCTTCTACATGTACAGAGCCATGATATCTTACTCTGTAGAGGACAAGAGATTTTTGTGCACTCCGCTAGATCCTCCTTCCCTGAGTTACAACACAAATCCTCTTCGTAGTCTCTTACAATTACTTGCACTTAGCCTTGAAAATCTAACACAGCATGCACAAAGAATTTAAAACCATCACTCGCACTTATCATAGCACCAAAAAACTCTTCTTCCCCCTCTCTTACATTGCCTAGACTTCTATTTATACATTATAAACAGGGCCTAAACATGGATAAACCCACGGGTCGACATACCCATACTCGTTACATAAGCCCAAAACCCAAAAAGCCTTAAAAAGGGGCCGAGATCCCACAATCTTTGCTTCGACTTGAAATCCACCTTTGATAGCCTATCGAAGTCCCAAAAATAGGCCAAACATGACCAAGGATTTTCAAAACTTGGTCAAGGGCCAATAGGCCCCCAACACTCACATGTGACTCGTCCTGAGTCACTCTGGTCTGGGTAGCTCTGCTTCAAAATCCTCGATCTTGGCTCCAACTGCTTTGACATGTTGTTGTGCCATAGCCTCCTGATCAATGAACTCTTGGATAACTTCTTCATTGACAGGTCCCTCTAAGCATTTTTCAACTGTAATGACGACTTGCTCCAGTTCTGCTCCTCAGCCTTCACACTCTGCGAATAGTTGCCAAGCTTCATTCTGTGTTGGTTCGAGCCTCTAAGTCACTTCCATGAATTTTCTCTCAAGGGTGTACACCTACTGTTAAGAAGTACATTGTTATTTGGATCGCTTCATCCTCTCAAATACTGACAAGGGCTTCAACTGTGATTGTACTGTTGTTGCTTGCTGCTTTGCCTCCTAGAGTTGTGACTCCAATTCCTTCAGTTCAAGATCCTCAACGAGACACTCATAAGTATGGGCACTGAGATCACTTACATTTATACATTCCATGGAAAGGGCCTTGATTCTCTCAACTGCGCTTCGAGCAATTGCTTCTCTTTGATCCTGCACATCCTGTGGAGTGTTGGGCACTGTTCATAGCACTAAGTCTGCTATTATTTATTGAAGCTACTTGATGGCTTCTGTGAGTTGTGCTACTCAATTCTCTACTCAGTCTTTTACCTTTGGCTCTAAGCTCATCACAGAGTGAAGTGCTCTATCAACTGCTTTTTTGACTCCAAGCTACTCTGTGAGCAATTGCTCTTTTTCTTGCTTGACCTGCACCCTCTCTTCTTCAAACTTGGCTTGAAGGTCATCCTTATCCTATTGTGCGACATGAAATTTCTCTACCATTTATTCTTGGGCTTGTTTCATGGCCATTGTGGCCTGGTATTTCTCATCTTATGCTCAACAAGGGTGAGCTTTAGTCACATCAGCTAGTCTGCGGAGTTGGGAAGGATCATCTCCCAACTCTGGTTCTTCTGATGGAGGGGGCGTAATGGATATTGTGTGGCTATATTGAAGGGCCTATTGTACCCCTCTGAGTTCAACCTCGACCATAACATACATCTCCTCCTGCTTGGCTTCATGTTTATGTAAGATGTCATGTGAGGCATCTGCTATAGCTACGATGATGAATTCAAAGTCATCTACAGTGAGAAAAGTCTACATCTTAGTCAAGGTGGCTCTGGATTTCTTTCGGGAAGTGGGTTTTGTGGGGGAAACCTTAATTTTCTTCAAGGGATCAACCTCATCAACAGGATCCCTAGGCGATGTTACTTCACCCTACTTCTACTGATCTTATTTTTCATGGGTGTCTTCTTGATCTACTTCATCATCACCCCCTCGGCCAGGTGATACTGAAGCAGTCTCTTCTGATGCACTGCTCAAGTTTTGGACCTCTTCGGTCTTCTTCCTTCTACTGGGTTTAGTATTATCCTTTTCTTCATGAGTGGTCTCAGGGATGTTGACTAGTTCAGGGTCTAACATTTCTGTGGTGTCAGCAAGGATGAGGAGCTCTGCAGACCAGTCCTTGGTTATCTCTTCGAGGTCCTCCTCTGTGAGCTTGTAGTATGACTGGAGTTCTTCTTTATGCTCATCTGCGTAGGCGGTGATATAAATGAAGTGTCAATCTGTGCGGAATTTCATGAGGGGTCGGAACCAATGCAGGGTGTTTGGCGTCATGCGAGGGACAACTTCGATATCCCTCTTCAGTTGGAGATAATATGTATGAAATACCACATTCAATGATAAGTAGATAGCGGTGTAATGAGTCTCTCCAACAGACGATAGGCCTTCATCAACGTGGTTATGTTTGTTGTAGCACGGTCCCAAAAGTTTGATGGCGATGTTCTAACCATTCAAGGCATTAGGATAACAGTTATAATGCTTTCAATGGATATATTTATTCACCATGTTGCGTTGTTTTGATATACCGACAAAGTTCCAGTCTTGCAAACCTTCCTTCTACGAAGTCCCCTCTGGAACCTTTTGTAACCTTTCTATCTTTTCTCTCTTCTTACTAAGATTCTTAGCCTTCTTCTCTGTAGTCTTCATCTCGGTTATCCTCTTTCCATTCTGATTCTTATCTCATTTTGGCATAGTAACTTCGTGTTGTTGATATTCTTTCATAGGTTCATAGAGAAATACATATTATCTATCTAGGGTAGGTCTTCTACTCATTTGTGAGTATGCTTATGTTCTTTTGACTTAGACATCCAATTTTCTAGTTCTAAGTAGCTTCAATATGTTCTTTTGTTCTTCAATCAAGTGTGTTATCCTCCTAGTCATGGAATCTTTTAATTCTTGCTTCTTCTTCTCTAAGACTTCTTCTTCTTTCCTTCTTGCCTGATCTGTTTCAATACAAGGTTTTCCTAGTAATATAGAAAATGGGGCGCTATTCTCAATAATTTTAAAAATCTCAAAATCTTCCTCTGTCGAGATTCCATGAGAACTCATAGATATCTGGGTGAGTCTTCTACACATGGTTATCAGCTTTCCTCTAAATAATATTATTCCTCCCAATGTAGGAATCATATCAGTCTTTCCTAAAGTTTCCCAAGTTCTTTCTGTCATGATATTTAATTATGTTTCTTCATCCAGATCACAACCAATGTCGAAGTCTCCTATTCTTTCTTCTATGCATTCTTTTTCTTGGAAGATCTCTGATAAGTTGATATTTCTGTGATCATTTAGGGTTTCTTTCATTTGTAGCAATATATTCTCTGATTATTTATGGGGTTATACCATGGTCTCAGTTTCTTGACCTTCCTCGGGGTTTTCTTGTCTCAGATTCATTCTATCAATCTTAGCAATCATTCTAGGGAAATCCAAAACTTCATGATCCATAGCTTTACAACAAAGACAACTAGGTCTTCTATCAGGGAATTCCTTAGCAAGATGTCCTGGTTGTATGCAACTATAACAAATATTTAATCCTTTCTCTCTTTGAAATGATCCCCAACTTTTCCTGTACTATGCACTAGGATCATAGTAGCTAGCCTGCAAAAATTTCTTTCTAGGATTCTGCATCCATTTGTTAGTCCAAACATTCTTTCTATGCATAGGAATAACATACCTTTCATTATTTCTATTAGATCTTCTCATATCAAATCTTCTTTCTTCTAGTTGTGCCCTAGTTTTCAGGCTAGGACAAAATTTATCAAACATACCTAGATCCATACTTTTGAAACAAAAATTTCCACTTATCTTACCTTTTCAATCAAAACTTTTCACTATTATTGCCTTTATCAGAGCAAAAAGATTTAATATATTACCTCTTTAACCAAAAATTATTACCTTACTTTTATCAGAGCAGAAAGATTTCAAGTCTTACCTCTTTTCTTCAGATATGAATTTTCTTCTTGGCACAGAGCTTCACAGGTCAAGTAGAATACTACACACTAGGGAAATAGATCTACGCACAAAGATTTCTCTTTTATGTAGTTCCCAACAATCACAGTTTCAGTCCCGGCAATAGAACCATTTGTTGGCATAGGGGCACACCCAAGGTTCAATGCTTACAACAACGCACCAACAAAAACCTAACTACCATCCCTTTCAACAAAACCTCTGAAGCAGATGAAGTCTCACCCAAGGTAGAGGTAGGGGTGGTTGTAGGACTCAGATGTCTGCAACCTTAGCTGGGACACAGATTTGTGATTGTAACATCTTAACAGAGAACTTAGTAGTTATAGTTCATTGATATTCAGTCTTAGTTTACAATGCAGCTAAACCCTAATAATAGACCAACGAAGTATTCACACAAATCCAATAGATTCAAGCACTAAGCATACGAACATAGATAAGATATAACATTCAATCACATTATTCACCACTAAGCTACCATATTAGAATCTTCTAAGAATATATCAGTGCACTAAAAATTTAACCACATAAACAAGAGAACAACCATAAAGCACAAATCAACCACAACATGGGATATACGTCGTTCACCCCCACCCTGGGGCTACGTCCACCAACTTTTCTTCTTTATTTATTTATGTCAATATTCTACATGCATAGATCCATGATATCTTACTTTGGAGAGGAAAAGAGATCTGTGTGCACTTCCCTAGATCCTCCTTCCTTGATTTACAGCAAAAAGCCTCTTCATAGTCTCTTACAATTACTTGCACTTAGCCTTTCAAATCTCACGCAACATGCTCAAAGCATTTACAATCATCTCTTGCACTTAGCATAACACAAAAAACCTCTTCTTCCCCCTCTCTTACATTGCCTAGAGTTTTATTTATACATTACAAAGATGACCTAAACATGGGTAAACCCATGGGACGACATCCCCATACCCATTACATAAGCCCAAAACCCAAAAATCCCTAAAAAGGGGCCGAGATCCCGCAATATCCACTTTGACATGCACTTCTCCTTTGACACTTTGTTGAAGTCCCAAAAATAGGTCAAACATGACCAAGGATCCTCAACACTTGGTCAAGGGCCAACAATGACATAGAGGATGAAGCATGTTGGGGACGTATTTTGAAGTAGACTACAATTACAAATATTATTTCGGGGGCAGGGTGGAGAGAGGAAGGGGATTGGTGTCTCCTACAGGTTAGTTCTTTTGAACAATAATTCTGTGGGTTGGTCCCCATTGGCTGATTTGGTGCTCAGTAAGGGGATTGGTGTCCCTCACAGGTTGGTTCCTATAAATATTATTGTAGATTCGTGTCCGATGTAGGTTGGTGCTTACAATTTTTAAAAGGAAATTTTATGTGGTTTTCACCATTTGAGTTTCCATATTAAATTTCTGTGTACTATGACTTTCATGATTAACTGTTGGTAAATAATATATGTTGAATGAAATAAAAATGTGGTAAAATAAATTAATAATAATTGTGTAATATTGATTCACCCCCTCTCAGTATTTCAACAAGAATGTAGATATCATGTTCATGGTTTTGAAATGTTTCGTAATCAACCTCTGGGATCATATTTTCTAGGAGCCTATGTAGATAAAATCATTCCTTTTAGAGCTTATTTCTCCTCTTTGTCATGTGGATTATTCAACAATGTGAAACTTCCTATTCTAAATGGGAATTTGTGATATATTCTTTTATTACTAGATGAAAAGGATTTAACAATAAATGGGAATTTGTGATATATTCTTTTATTACTAGATGAAAAGGATTTAACAATACCTACTTCCAATATTTGGTATGATATTTCTCTTCCTATGAGTTAGTTTGATACATACTTGGATAAAAGGTGAGATGGGGAAGAACATATGAAAACCTTGATGTAGGTAAAATATTTTTCCATATACTAGTTGACTAAGTCCTTGAGGGTTTCCAAATATTCATAAGACAACCTTTGGAGGGATCGTCCAAAAATATTTTGGAACAATGGAGCTATCAAGCCATCACAAATTTCATTAAAAGAAATTTTATAATTGCACTCCCACAAATAAAAAAAATAGATATGAATGGGTGGGAAGTCAAGGTTCCAAGCCTAGCTCATTCCAGGGAAGGCAACATAAGAGAAAATTGCATCAATCAAATAAGACAACATATAAAAACCTAGTTTTGTGGATGAGGGATTCATTGGCTCTGTAAAAGATATTGTCTATTAGGATATACACCTTGTTAGAATTGCAAATGTGGAAAACACAATTCACATATGATAACTAACAATCAAACACATAAGAAACACATGGATTTCACGTGGTTCACCCAAACGTTGGGCTACGTCCACCAAGCATAGGCATCGAATGTCTTATTATTCATATCATGAAGATTACAATAGAATTGCAAGTTCTCACTCTATCTCTCTCTTTGTCTATACATGCTTACATGTATTTATATACATTTACAAGAGACCGTTTATTAAATGCAATCCCTATCCATATTCTAACTTGGTCTATTTGGTTGTCACCAACACAAAATAATATAATCCAAATCCATCCTTGGAGGAATTCGTTCTCACCAAATCCCAACAATCTCCACCTTGAAAACAATTAACCTGATACTTTGCTCCTTCCTTTTGTTCATCACCTTTTATGCAAGCTAAGAGAATCCAAGCACCACTGCAGCTTCTCTAATAAAATTGGTTTCATGATCTCGCCTATGTGACTTGCACGAGTTTGGATTTCCTGAGGGGTCTCTCCACCTCCAACATGTCTTCCACAATTGTGTTGTGAGAAATATTTAGTGATAGATATCCTCCTATCCAAAACACATGTATTACAATATACATTACAATTATCACATACCATCTCAGTGTAACCATTATAGGTGACATTTGTGCTTCTCAAACACTGAAGCACCCATTTCACTGTAACAACTGAATATGTTACGTATCTGACAACATCATTAGAATGTGAAACATCTGGTATTAACCATTTCATCACATATAATACACCTCCTACTAAACTTACACAAGACATAACCTTTTCTTCATTATATACATGACCTATACTTGAAGAAAAATTATAATGGAAAGCAAGAGCGACAAAAACTAGTTTTACAATGTTCATATTGAACTCCAACCATAGCTTACCATTACCATCTCTGTATACTTCTGTGCCCATAATTTTTTTTGCTGCTCCTTGATCCCTTATCTGAATTGTCTTGTCCACCTGACTCATTTTCTTATTGATTTTATCCATGCTTCAGCTTTCATCGAGCATATCATCAACATGTTGGCATGTTTTACACGCAGCGTATTCTTGTCATTGATGGAAAGTACAACAAAGATGATGGCTTAAGTATAGGAATAATGTGTCAGGTAGGCACACAAGTATTTTGTGAAGACGCAGCAGAGCAAGATCGATAAGATCATAAGAGATAGTGCAGAGGTTCTTGGCAATTGATGGAAAACAGGCTCGGAAGACATCGTAAGTCCAGATAGGAGAAGCGTGCAGATGGAGGACAGATATTAGGCATTAGATTTGAGCACGGGGATCGACAGTCATTAGATCGAGGAGAACCTGCATGACCTTTAAAGTGCAAGGTAAAGTGGGCTTACAAAATCCAAAAAGAAGGAGGACCTTTCATCTTCAGGAAGGACACGTGGTCACAGATCATCATTTCACTAACTAAAAGGTTAAAGGAAGGAAGTTCTCTAACTTTCCAACTCGCGATATGTGAAATCGCAATAAGATATAGGCCGTCAGATCTGGAGTAATTAATAAGGACCAACAGCCATTAGATATGGTGAAGCTATAAGGCGGATAAGACCAAGAGTCGAGAGTCGAGACTCTTCATCACAGAAGTCCCGAAGTTGTGAAATGTGAAATGTTGAAATCCTAAAACAGGCACATCAACAAAGACTCCATTTTCGAGTTTCGCAGACCAAGAAATCAAAGATCAAAGGAACTTTAACCTTTGAAGTAGCAAACCCTGAAATCCCGAAACAGGCACATCAACAATGACTCCATTTCGTAGTTTCGGATACCGAGAGTTGGAAGTGTCGAAACACTTCATCACAGAAATGCCAAAATGATGAAATGAGAAACATCGAAATACTAGACCATTGATCTGACTCCATTTCAGAGCTTCAGATACCGGGAGTGGGAGTGTCGAAACACTTCACCAAAGGAATGCCAAAATGACAAAATGCAAAAAACACCTTTTGGTGTAGGTTTCGGATAACGGGAGTTGGAGTGTCGAAACACTTCACCACAAAAATGTCGAAATGTTGGAATGATGAAATGCGAAAAAAACATTTTGTTGAAGGTTTTGGATACCGGGAGTTGGAGTGTCAAAACACTTCACCACAGGAATGCCGAAATGTCGAAATGTCGAAATGCGAAATGGTGAAATAAACGCAAGACCCTGCAAATTTAATCCAACAGTGCGGTTATTTGAGCATCTGATCGAAGGGCTATTGTTGATCTTCATGATTAGCAGTTCAGTTACGGTTCAGTTAGCAGAACTGAATCATGGTTCTTGGACGGTTGGAGATTTCGTTGCTGAGGCATTTTTGTCCAAGAATATTTGAGGTGTAACCGTAGAGGAAGTGGATAAAAGAAACACGTAGTGACTGTGCGTGGTTGGTTGTTCTGAATGAAAAATGAGTTGAACTGTAAGAAAGGAAAAATTACAGTATGCGTAGTGTGAGACCAACAGTATGCGTAGTGTGAGATAAAACTCAGAGATGAGTAACAGATGAGGTATAGACAAAAGCGAGATGTTGTTTTTTCTTTTTGAGGCTTGAGCGAGCGAAGCAGAGAAAAAGTGGAGTGGCAGTGAACAACCCAATGAGAAGAACCGTGGCATGGTGAAGAGCATGCAGAGGAACTGTGCATGGAGGATGAAGAAGGTGCACAAATAGCATAAATACGCAGAACATAGAAGAGATGGAGGCTTCCGTGGAGACGAATTACACACGGGGAAGTAACATGTTGTGGGCAGGAGCTGAAATACATAGAAGAGGCATAATTCATAGAATCAAAATAAGATGTTCAGCATAAATCACAACAAAAGAAAAGAACGGAGATTCATAGCTGAGACAGTAAAAGAAGGATGAGGTGCACTTGTAGAGAAAAGAAGAAGATCGGAAAGCGCAAGAAGATGCAAGTAGAGAGACACTGATACATGAGAGCAAAGAAACATAGCATAACAATGATAAGCCTGGTAAGCCAATGAAAACTATTGAATCACTGTAATAAGTTTTTGTAGAAAATATTTATAAACATGGTGGTAGGGAGTTGCTAGGGAGGATTGTTGTCCTCAGAGATTCAAGTGGGTGCTTAAACATAGGGAGTTGTAGATTTCGTCTGGTTGGAGCCAGAAAATACAAGGTGGCAGGCTGGTGCAAGGGAGAACAAGTGTTCTCTGTTATAGAGGTTGGACCCTGTGTAACTGGAAGTTGGTACTTCCATCCATTTGATGCTGCAACATTAAGGGAGTTGGTGCTTCCTTCTAGTGGGTTCTAGAGAAACTAGAGAGTTGGTGCTCTCAAACAAGTTGGTGCTTGTATAAGTGGAAGTAGGTGCTTCCATCCAGTCGGTGTTGGAACACTCAGGGAGTTGGTGCTTCCTTCTAGTCAGTGCTAGATAAAACAGAGAGTTGGTGCTCTCAACAAGTTGTATCTTGCAAAACAGAGGTTGTAGCCTCACAATGAGTTGGAGCTCATATGTATGATACTGTACAAAATGTAAAGATTATTTATCATACCAAGAAGAAGAGGTTTCTACCCTTTATGGTTTTCCTCAGGAAATATCTGTCTCTGTTTATTTCATATGTGTGACTAATGTCGAATGTTCTATTGCTTACCTCAATGCATTATTGTGATTGTCATTGAGTGCTTTGTAAAGAGTTTAAAATAAGCATAATTGTTTAAGAACGGTAACACCTGATTCACCCCCCCCCCCCTCTCAGTTGTCCAACAATTGGTATCAGAGCAGGTTCCTTTTATTTAAAGGTAGATAATCACCCCCCCCCTCTCATGAAGGGACTTCATCCAATAATCCTCCTCTATTTGATGGAACAAATTTTGCCTTTTGGAAGGTTAGAATGAGAACATACCTAATGGCTTTAGGTGCTGATGTTTGGGATGTAGTAGAGACTGGATATACAAAGCATGTTGTACTCGCTTCCAATGATGATCAGTTAGAATTTAGCTTTAATGCTAATGGAATGAATGCTATCTTGAATGGACTTGTAGAAGCCGGGTTTATAAAGGTGATGCATCTTCAAACTACCAAAGAAATGTGGGATAAACTTATTAGCAACTATGAAGGAAATGAGAAAGTAAAAGATGGAAAACTTCAAACATTTAGGTTAAAGTTTGAACAACTAAAGATGAGTGAAGATGAAACAGTTAGCAAGTATTTTTTAAGAGTTGAAGAACTTGTGAATGCCATGAAGGGTCTTGGTGAGAAGATTGAAGAATCAATTTTAGTTCATAAGATTTTAAGATCTTTGCTTGATAAATTTAATCCAAAAGTCTCTGCAATAGAAGAACTACATGATCTTAAAACTTTGTCCATTGATCAACTCCTAGGAACTTTAACTGCATATGAAATGAGAATCAACAAAGATAAATCCATTACTAGAGAAGCATCTTTTAAAGAAGATGAGAATAATGATTCAAATTTAGATGATATTGAGGAAAAAATTGTGAGAAGGTTAAATAAAGGATCAAGAAAATATCAAGGCAAGATTCCCTTCAAATTTTTTAACTGTGGTAAGATAGGTCACTTTGCAAATAAGTGTCCACACAAGAAGAATCACCAGAACTCCGAAGGTGAAGAGAAGTACAAATCCAAAATATTTGATAGAAAGAAAAGTTTGTGTGTAGACAATGATGATGATCCTTCAGATGATGAAGACAATGACTCTTCTACAGGAAAAAAACTAAATGACTTCATGCTTATGGCCAAAGAGGATTATGATAATAAAAGCATAGGAAGTGAGGCTAATGAAGAAGAAGTTGTGGTTGATATGGAAGGAGAACTGATCAGTGCACTGGAAGAGATTGACAAACTCAAAATTAAGAACATAAATCAAAACAATTGTTGATACAGTTCGAGAAAGACAGTAAACAACCTAATGAAGACTTTGCCCTACTGAAAGTGGAATTAGAAGAGGCAAAGAAAATCGAGGACATTCTGAAACAACAATTATCAGAAAAGAAGGCAAGATGTAAAGCGTTGGAAGAAGAAGTAGTGAAAACTAGGAAAGAGTTGGAGAAGTTTCAAGCCTTGTATCATCAGAATCTGTCAAGTATCAAAGCCTCAGAAGGATTAGCCACCATTCTGAATTAGCAAAGGAATCCAAAGTTGAAAAAACGTTTGTTTTATGAAGAGGGATCAAGTAGTGGTCATCCAAGCATCAAAGACTTCATCAAGTTTGTCAAATCTACAAGTAATGACGACAACAAACCTGCAGAAACAAAGGAAGATAATCAACTTCCCAAGAGGAGTAAAGAGAAAGGTGCCAGAACTAAATCTATAGAACAAGGAAATAATACACTCCCTGCTCAAGGAAATCATCAGCATGGAAGAAATCAATTTTCTCAAAGAAGACAACCATTTTCCAGGTACAAAGAATTTTTTTATGGATATTGTTTCTACTGTTCTAACTTTGGTCACAAAGCTGTAAATTGTTCCTTAAGACTTAGACATGAGGAATTAAGATTTCCAAGGAATAGACAACAAAGAATGATATAACCAAGTAAAAAACCATCAATGATTGCAAATTGCCAAATTAAGTCTGGAGACATGCAACTGAGGAGGTCAAGAAATAATAAATAGTCAATGAGTAGACAACATTGCAACAATAACTTTGACCTATTGAACAATGAGATTGAATGCTATAACTATCACAACTTTGGCCACAAAGATGCAAACTTAAATCTGAAGAATTACAAAGTAGATCCAAGGAAAAAGTTCTTAGATAGAAAGGCCAACACATGGAAAAGGAAAGATAGTGAAAATTGTGGTCTAGCACTTTCAACTCAAAAACAAAAGGCCTCCCGGAATATAGACAGTGGATGTTCCAAGAACATGATTGGAGACAAGGATAAGCTTCTATCCATAAGTAAAAGAAAAACAGGAAATATGATCATTGAAAATGATGAACCAGGTAAAATCAAGGATAGAGGGATGGTGAGTTTGAGTAATGACAAAGGAGATGCCCAATACGTTCTTCTTGTGGATTGTCTGAAACATAATTTGCTCAATACAAGTCAAAAGTGTGACAGAGGCAGTGAAGAGGTGTTCACGTCCAAAGAGTGTAAGGTAAGTGTAAACTCAGGACAAGTGGTGAATAAAGGCATAAGGACAATTAATGATGTTGATATTGAATCCTCCCCTGCAAGTAAAGAAGAATACACCGATACAATAAAAGAATGTTCAGTTAGCATCTATCCCATGGAAGAAGTAGAAGAAGAATCATGTCATAAGATGGAAGATGAAGTTTTGAAGGTTGAGAAGTCAAACACCCAAAGCAAGTTCTTAAATAGCTCCATGACCCTGGATAAGATCTTGGATAGTAAGAGATCACCAAATGAAAAATCTGGTATTGGATACAACAAGGAAGAAATCGGTACTCCTAAGAAACTTGATACAGGTCCTTCGTCTATGAAAACTAAAATAAGGTATGAGAGTGGTTGTAGCAGTTTTTTCTTGTGATTGAATATGGTCATAAAAGCCTTGTATTGTATGCATCATGGAAGAAAAATGAAATTGCAGTAATAGAGATCGATGAGAATCAATGGGGAGATCCAAGGGTTAATTAAAAAGTACAAGCTACAATTGCACAATGTTCAAGTAGGACAACGACATTCATAACAACAACATTCTAATGTACAAAATTATATACATGACATTCTGTAGAGATAACTAGAGGAAAGACCTTGTTAGGGAAAGATAATCTTTTTAGAAACATAGGAGGAGAAAAATCAAAAGCAGAGAGAGAACAATGATAGGGGTACTCATCTAGTTATGACAAGAAAAGGTTAATGAACGAGTCTGAGTAAGAGAGGTGAGCAATATTGAGTCTTCTACAGAGAACATAGTTGAAGATGAAGATGAACAGGTCCAAGAATCAGAAGGAGAAGACTCTGGCTTAGATACAAATAATCTGCAGGACTCAAATAAGATAGTTCATCTATTTAGAGGGAGTTTGTATTGGTTGAATATCTAATATGTCCGACAAGTACTGCAACAACTCAGGGGGAGCATGTTTTCTTTGACATTGATGTCAAAGGGGGGGGAAAGAGTCTGGGTGCCTTTGTTTCCATCAATGCCAAAGGGGGAGATTGTTGGCATGTTTAACATGCAGTGTATTCTTGTCATTGATGGAAAGTAAAACAATGACAATGGCTTAAGTACAGGAAGAATGCGTTAGGCGAGCACCAGAAGTATTTTGGGAAGATGCAGCAGAGAAAGATCGATAAGATCAGAAGAGATAGTGCATAGGTGCTTGGAAATTGATGTCAAATAGGCTCGGAAGACATCGTAAGTCCAGATAGGAGAAGCATGCAGATGGAGGACATATATTAGGCATTAGATCTGAGCGTGGGGATCGATAGTCATTAGATCCAGGAAAACCTACACGACCTTTAAAGTGCAAGGTAAAGTGGGCTTACAAAATCCCGAAAGGGAGAGGACCATTCATCTTCGGGCAGGACACATGGTCACAGATCATCTTTTCGCTAACTAAAAGGTTAAAGGAAATAAGTTCTCTAACCTTCCAACTCGCGATATGCGAAATCGTGATAAGATATGGGTTGTCATATCTAGAGTAATTACGAAGGACCAACAACCATTAGATATGGTGAAGCTGTAAGGCAGATAAGACTAAGAGTCAAGAGTTGAGACCCTTCATCATAGGAGTCCCGAAGTTGCGAAATGAAAAACATCGAAATCCTGAAACAAGCACATCAACAAAGACTCCATTTCGGAGTTTCGTAGACTGGGAAATCAAAGATCAAAGGAACTTTAACCTTGGAAGTAGTGAACCCCGAAATCCTGAAACAGGCACATCAATAATGACTCCATTTTGGAGTTTCGGATACCGGGAGTTGGAAGTGTCGAAACACTTCATCACAGAAATGTCAAAATGTTGAAATGTGAAACACCGAAATACCAGACTATTGATCTGACTCCATTTCAGAGCTTCAGATACCAGGAGTGGGAGTGTCGAAACACTTCACCACAGGAATGTTGAAATGTCAGAATGCCGAAATGCGAAAAACACCTTTTGGTGTAGGTTTCGGATAACGGGAGTTGGAGTGTCGAAACACTTCACCACAGGAATGCCGAAATGTCGGAATGTCAAAATGCGAAAAAAACATTTTGGTGCAGGTTTCAGATACCAGGAGTTGGAGTGTCGAAACACTTCACCACAGGAATGTCGAAATGTCGAAATCAGAAATGGCGAAATAAACACAAGACCCTGTGGATTTAATCCAACGGTGTTGGTTATTTGAGCATCTGATCAAAGGGTTATTGTTGATCTTCATGATTAATAGTTCAGTTATGATTCAGTTAGCAGAACCGAATCATGGTTCTTGGATGATTGGATATTTCGTTGCTGAGGTGTTTTTGTCCAAGAAGATTCGAGGTGTAACCGTAGAGGAAGTGGATAAAAGAAACACGTAGTGACTGTGCGTGGTTGGCTATTCTGAATGAAAAATGAGTTGAACTGTAAGAAAGGAAAAATTGCAGTATGCATAGTGTGAGACCAACAATATGCGCAGTGTGAGATAAAACTCAGAGATGAGTAACAGATGAGGTATAAACAGAAGTGAGATGCATTTTTTTCTTTTTGAGGCTTGAGCGAGCGAAGCAGAGCAAAAGTGGAGTGGCAGTGAACAATCCGATGAGAAAAACCGTGGCACAGTGAAGAGCATGCAGAGGCACTGTGCATGGAGGACGAAGAAGGTGCACAGATAGTATAAATATGCATAACAAAGAAGAGATGGAGGCTGTTGTAGAGAGGAATTACACACGAGGAAATAACATGCTGTGGGCAGGAGCTGAAATACACAGAAGAGGCATAATTCATAGAATCAAAATAATACACAGACCATAAAGCGCAGAAAAAGAAAAGAACAGAGATGCATAGTTGAGACAGTAAAAGAAGGATGAGGTGAACTTGTATGATACACTGATACAGGAGAGCAGAGCATCATAGAAAAACAATGATAAGCCTGGTAAGCCAATGACAACTATTGAATCACTGTAATAAGTTTATGTAGAAAATATTTATAATCAGGGTGGTAGGGAGGTGTTAGGGAGAATTGTTGTCCTTAGAGGTTCAAGTGGGTGCTTGAACACAGGGAGTTTTATCTTCCATCTGGTTGTAGCCATAAAATCCAGGGTGGCAAGGTGGTGCAAGGGAGAACAAGTGTTCTCTGTTATACAGGTTGGAGCTTGTGTAACTGGAAGTTCGTGCTGGAACATTAAGGGAGTTGGTGCTTCCTTCTAGTGGGTGATAGAGAAACCAGAGAGTTGGTGCTGCCAAACAAGTTGCTTCTTGTATAAGTGTAAATAGGTGCTTCCATCTATTTGATGTCGGAACACTCAGGGAATTGGTGCTTCCTTCTAGTGGGTGCTAGAGAAAACATAGAGTTGGTGCTCTCAGCAAGCTGCATCTTGCAAAACAGAGGTTGTAGCCTCACAATGAGTTGGAGCTCATATGTATGATAATGTATAGAATGTAAAGATTATTTATCATACCAAGAAGATGAGGTTTTTACCCTTTATGGGTTTCCTCAGGAAATATCTGTCTCTGTTTATTTCATATGTGTGACTGATTTTGAATGTTCTATTGCTTACCTCTTTTCATTATTGGGATTGTCATTGAGTGCTCTGTAAAGAGTTTAAAATAAGTATAATTGTTTAAGCATGGTAACAATTGAGTCACCCCCCCCCCTCTCAGTTGTCCAACACAACAAAGAACATCAAGACTGTGAATGTACTATAAACTGTATAGTCATTCCTACCCTTCGAAAAATTCTGACTCACTATGAAGGATTCAAACCTCTTGTATATTTGTCTGGGTACCAATAGGTCATACAATGAATTATCTAGCATGCAAACAAGTTTGTCGTTGCGATCTTGAATCATCCCTTTTAGTTGTTCCATACATATTATATCTTCGTCAATGATGACCTTGTGAGAAGTAGGATCACACACACAACATCCCTTTATACCACCATCATAACTTGCAGAGATATAAAACAAGTAGGAATTCAGAAACAAAGATTTTAAGTCTAGAAATGATTTACCACTTACCAGTACTTGTAATTCTTTCTTGCTCTTATGACCTTGATGCTTATTCCATAAACAAGAAGATACATCTGTCACTTATGCCACTTTAGTACTCTCTTCCAACTTATAAAGGTTATCAACCTTTGTTTCCTTCATCACTACTAAATTACCTTTCGACAATGTGAGAGCTCCACCTTGACCTGTATACTTATATCCACAAGAATCCAACACTCCCAATGAAATAAAATTTGATTTAAGCTTAGGTACATATCTAACATTCGTTAATTCCCTAACAATACCATCGAACATCCTGGTTCTAATACTTCCAACCCCAACAGTTTTACAGGGAATACCATTTCCCATAAACACTACACCCTCATCAACAGATTGGTAAGAAATGAACCAATTTCTATGTGAGCACATGTGGTGGGAGGCACCTAAATCTAACTTCCATTCTTCTTGATATTGTAAATTGCTATAAATAGATAAAACTTGATCAGTCATACCTGAATTTGTTACAACCAAATTTTCTTCCTTCTTAGAGTTTTCCTCAGATTCCTTTCTCTTCCAGCAATCTTTCTTGAGATGTCATGTTTTGCCACAGTACCGACATTTTTCTTTACCCTTTCTGTGTCTTGACTTAGATCGAGAAAAACTTCTCTCATTCTTCTCTTTAGTTCGACCTCTCACTAACATCGCCTCTGAAGTTGAGGTTTCTTGACTAGATTTTCTCCTCATCTCCTCAGCCAACAAAGCTCCCACAATAGAGTCATAATCTAAAACATTTGCTAAGCTAAAGCTAATAGAGGTGACTAGATTATCCCAACACCTAGGAAACAAACACAATAGTGTAATAGTCTTATCTTCATCTTCGAATTTAATTTCCATGCTAGTTAATTGAACTATAAGGGTATTGAAGGCATTTAAATGGTCATCAACTTTTGTACCTTCTTTCATCCGCAAACTGTACTACTATCTCTTCAAGTAGATTCTGCTCGTCAAGGACTTCGTCATATACAGAATTTCCAACTTGCTCCATAAGCCTGATCTTGTATCCTCTCCTATGATATTAAACAAAACCTCATCCGACAGACATAAACGAATGGTACTAAGAGATTTTGCATCTAGATCTTCCCATTCCTCATTCGTCATGGTTGTTAGTTTATTTGACTTGCCTACCAATGCTTTTTGCAACCCTTGTTGCACTAGTAAATCTCGCATCTTGAGCTTCCAAAGCTTAAAGTTGCTTTTACCACTTAATTTTTCAACTTCAAACTTCGAACTCTGCATCTTAGCCATTAACACAAAAAATATCCCAATACCCACTGCTTATAATAACCAAGGCCCTTTAAAAAATATGTGGAAGAATAATGATTTAAATTCCACACGGTTTAATAAAATATTTAATTAAAAAATTCTTTTACCATCCTCAACTTTAATTTAAAAACAAAAATTCACCTTTTAAAAAAAACCCTCCACCTTTTAAATATTATATTTAATCCCAAATATAATAAATCTCAATTAAAAAAACCTTTTTATCTATCCACGCAAGTCACTTGCAATGTTAACGTATTATGCATACACTCCTCCACCTTTGTTTTATGCATATAATATAATATTCTAATTATTGTAATTGCTCATACCTTAAAATTTTCCAAAGACAAAAAAACATGCGAATGTTACCATCCGAATATTTCCTTTGAGGAGATCGGTGATCCTTTACAATGGGTATGGGTGGGGAGCGCTGCTTTGAATATCAACGCTTCTTTAGGGTTCATGGGAGCGCTAGCGTTCCTTGAATGTGGATGGGGGAACATCGATGCTATGTGGTGTATGATATGGCGCGCGTGATACATAAAAAAATTAATTTTAGAAGTGTGAGTGTGTCGGCGTGTCTTTAACATTGTTTGGGGAGAGCTAATGACTTTCCACTCAATTTCTATCTACAACACCTTCTTGCACCACGAATCTTAACTCACGGATCTCCAACGCAGTACCTCTGATACCAATTGTTAGAATTGCAAATGCAGAAAACACAATTCACATATGATAATTAACAATCACACACATAAGAAACACAAGGATTTCACATGGTTCACCCAAACGTTGGGCTATGTCCACCAAGCATAGGCATCGACTGTCTTATTATTCAAATCATGGAGATTACAACAGACTTGCAAGTTCTCACTCTGTCTCTCTCTTTGCCTCTACAGACTTACATGTATTTATATACATTTACAAAAAACTATTTATTAAATGCAATCCCTATCCATATTCTAACTTGGTCTATTTGGTTGTAATCAACGCAGAATAATAGGATCCAAATCCATCCTTGGAGGAATTCGTTGTCACCAAATCCCAACACACCTAATTAAAAATTACCCCTCCTTCGACTATGCATTGGACGAGGCAAACCCATTCCATCTTGAAGCATATGTTTTTTACTTCTCGGTACATATGACAGATCATTGTAGTAAGGAGTCGATATTTCCCTTTGAGGTATTGTGTATTGTATATATTGTTGTATTTTTTGTGGAATTTTGTATCCTCATCCCACCAATCTTCTAGCAATTCAGTCAAATTAAGGTTCTTTTTAGAAGCTTCCTCTAGAAATTGCTTATTGAGCAGGAGATATGGCACTGGTAACTTGTACATCTTATGTATATCGTCTAACCCCAATAAGGATATATGCTTTCCTTCCCGATATGTGAATTCATTTGCTTGTAGATTTAGGTGTGTGTATGTCCATCGGGCTGCATCATTGTGTGGAAGAAGTCTGGGACGAGCAACTATAGCATACAACTTTCTCTTCTTGATGTTTTAACACACCTTGAAGCTGGCATTCACCTAATTAGCATTGGTATTTTTTATGATAACGTTTTCTATATTCTTCATATGGATTGGGGATTTTGGCATAGTGGACCTCTTATGGTGGCCTTAAGCTCCATAAATTTTTCACCTGATGAACTTGTATAATTCGAAGATAAGTGAGGTTTTCACACAGAGATTTACAATTCACCACAATGTTACTAATATAACCAATTCAAAATAACCCAACAGTTCCTTTCTATGCATATTCAATCAGAAATATGTGTAATGTCTACAACATTTTAATCAATCCAATTTCCACTCTGTAATTCTCCACAAGGAGGCCAAGCCATTAATGTTCATTAATTCAAACTTTACATAGTCGGAAGGACTACATAGTTTGCCATGTTGCAGAATCAATGCTTTGGAGGAACTATTTCACCGGAGAGAATTTGAAAACGTAACACTCGTGTTAGGACATTAGGTTTCAGCCTGTGTGCAAAGATTCTTAGTCACAAATTGAACCATCCTGCAAGAATGAATCCGGTTGGATCACGGGTTGTGGGATGCGGAAAAATAAGTATAAACAACTATTTCCATAAGGAGCCCACAAAGCTCGCATTAAGAAAAGGTGAAAAGGTTTCATGGGAAAAGGATCCAACGCACATGCAAGGACAAGTCCGATTGGCTCGCGAGGTCGAGGAAAATTGTCTCGGGAGGAGCACCATAGCATATTTGTGAGAATAAAAAGGGGTTACAAAAGTTATATGTGTAATCATTAATAAACCTTTTATAAACATTATTAGACAAGACACGAATAATTACAAAAAAATTAATGGTTCGCCCGACACATGCTGTAGAAGACTGAATACAAGATCTTGTTGCTAAGGGATCATGTGTGCAAAAGAATTTCCGAAAATCCTATGGTTGGAGGTTGGATTGGCTAATTCTTATTGGATCATAGGGAATGAATTTCAAGGATAATTCGTGCTTAAACCAAACATAATTGCTATGTAAAATGTGGTCGAAAAGTTTCGAAAAAGTTGTATGGCATAAAAGTAAACTCAAACCCCAATGGTAGGAGCTCGCACGAAGAGGAATGTCCCACAAGGCTTGTCGATTCTTTAGAGAAAATATTTATGTGTATAAGCTACCCGAGAGGATCTAATCGAAATAGTGATAAAACTAAATTAGCTTTGTGGTTGAAACAAGGACCGGTTAAAATCTCTAACAATGTCTCGAATAGCTCTTAGGTTAAGAAACATTTGTGGCTTCCAATCCTAACATAGAGAATACACTCTGTATCTTCTATAGCTTATGTGAAATTTAGTAGGGGGCATTCCATTTCCCTAGGATGGGGAGATTTTATGGGAGTTGTTGTGGGTAACAACACCTATATAGACCTTGTAGCTTCTAATAGAAATCGAAACCAATAAATTGTGTATTAGACTCATAACATTGCCAAAGTCCACACATGCACCATATACTCCCTAGCCTATGAACCAGAGCACAAAGTTCTAGAGAAAATGTGAGGAGTTTAGACCAAAGGCCTTCCACAATTTACATGTAAAGGAAGCATCTCATTTGACACCTATAAGGATTTATTTGTAGAATAATAGTCAATAAACCACTATAGGTTTTGAGATCAAACGAAATTGACCCACACACACCAATAGTCATTTCCATTGTATCATTGATTAACACTCACTACATCTCCTTGAGAATGCTTGAGTGGGAGTGATGTTAGTACCATAACTCACCTTCGTATTGAGACTGTATGGCTCACCACTTGGTGGTGGAATGTGAAATCTCCATAAATGTTAAGGTAATTTGACCCATGGGAACATTATGTTGAGGGATTTTAGAGCTAGGGTTCTTGTTTTGAGGTCACAGTTCTAGTGAAGTCATTAATTTTGTCATTGTTGCAACAAAATAAAAAATAAAAACATAGAAAAATAAAACAAAGAGAACATTGACCAGGAACCCATTAAGGGTTCCCACAAACATATTCTCTTGAGTCTTTATTTATGTTTCTCCCATGCATTCTGTGGGACTAAATGTGGATATAGGGAATACCTCACTTGCACCATCCATATTGTATTGGACCTGGAATTGTGGAAAACCTTCATTGTCCCATGATGCTTCTAAGTGTCTCCAATCCATAGTTAAATTATAATCCTCTTTAGGAGGAGGGGAAGAAATAATTTTTTAGGGTAGGTTGAGGTAGTTGGAAACACTCTCCATTAACTTCTACAATGATCTTACCTTTGCACTCTGCTCCACATGCTATTTCCTACGAATTCCTATTGTGGATTCGGCTTCTTTTTCCCAATCCTAAAGCTCCAATATTTTCTTCGAGGAACTAGTAACACACTTATCTCTAGTAGTTTTTTCCTTTTGTAACAAACATGTGAATTCATCCTTCCATCTATGCCATCATGTACTTCAATTAATCAACATACATTAGGATTCCATTTTTCTTTTCATGATGCTTGAGGCCTCATTCGATCTCTTGATTGGAGCCATCACTCTTGTAATATACCTAGAAGGGGGTGTGCCCAATTTCCTAGATAAACCTTCTAGCTTCCAACTAAAACTACAACCAACAAATTATGTATTAGAATTATAATGTTTCTAAACTACATGTTTTCACCATATAGTCTATGGCCCATGAAGAACAATGCAAAGTTTTAGAGGGAAGTAAAAGAGATTAGGCCAAGTTCCTTCCAATAGTTACATGAAAAGGAACTATATCCCTTGACACCTATAGGGACCAATTTCTAGAATAAAGGTGAATAAATCACTCTAGGTTTCAATATCAGAATAATTTGACCCACACATAGCCATAGTCAACAATATTGTACCATTGATACACACTTATTGCATATCCTTAACAATGAATCAGTGAGAGTGATGTTGGTGCCATGATTCACCACCCTCTCAAAGACTATATGGCCCACCACTTGGTGATGGAATGTGAGGTCTCTATAAATGTTAGGTTATTTTGATTCATTGGAGGGTTATTTTGCTAATCCCCCATTCATATCAAGATTATCTTCATCTAACTTTTTTCCCTTGATTTATTACACATTGGAAAACATATTTCTCCTTGAAGGATATAATAGAAATTGAGGCTCTCCACGTCCCACATTATAATAATTCATTGCATACACCTGCTCAATTCAAGATTCTTTGGTAAATTTTTGAAGTGCAATGAAATAGTCAATGATGAATCCCCCAATAACATTAGATTGCAAACTCCATCATTTTTTCATATTACAAGGGATTTGAATAATGTCGAGGCTTCTACCTCTTTTTATGTAGCTATTGCTATCCCCTGTTATCAGACTAATCAGTAGGTGCGGACATTAACAGATCTCCCTAGATCCACCTGGATCTAGAACAAAATAGGACATGACATGACTCTTTCCCTAAGTTTTGACCATTGAATTAACTAGTAGGAAGGAACAAGTAACATACCTTTATATTGCTTCCTAGGGTCTCTATTGCTCCCACTTTGCTTTGGTTCTCTCGTGAGGTCAAGACCAAGACAACACAAACCAACCAAAGTGAAGATAGCACAATATATTCAACAGTCAACTTATGTGTATGATCAAGGAATTACACAATAAAGTGAGAATAGCTTTATGGGAAAGGGACATGCCACTATATCATATTAATTGAAAGTAAAGATTACAACCTAATCGCCTTGATGTCACAAGCTTCCTTTCGATGGCTCTTGGCTCCAACACACACACTTGCTCAATCCTTGTATGAAGAAGATCAAATCCTCTTGATAGACTTGCTAGAGTCTACAAGCTGTTGTTCAAGCTAAGTCCTTCACACAATTCTTTCACCAATTCTCCCATGAATCTTGCCTAACCTTTTCCATGAGAATTCCCTCAATATATAGGAGAGAATGAGATAGTTACTTGGATAAGAATGATCCCAAAATATTAGGGAATCCAGTACAAGGATAACCATTTGAATGCCAACCCATTCTTCTAGAAGATCCCCTTCTAGAAACATCGAGAATTCGTCTTTTTCCATGCTTTAGGAAGAGTTTGCACCCTAACCATTCAACACAATGCGAGAAGTTCGCACCCTGGCTTAAAGCAACTTGCGAGAATGGGTCATTCTCGCACCCAAATGTATTAGCAGCTTGCGAAGCTTCTTCAAAAATGAGTTTCTTGGGAAGAGATGAAAGTAATTTTTCTCAGGAGAAAGTTCTTATGAAGAGCCTGAGTACACCATCTTCAATACATCATCATGACGACCAAAATCATGGGTAACATAATGCCCCCCAAAGTATGAGGTTGGAACCAGTGACAGCCGAAAGATTTTGTAAGCTGCATGTGTGTGTCGAAAACTAGGAGCACACCTAATCCAAAACCTGCAAACAACCAAGCAGCTGCAAAATATCATATATACTAATTCTGAGGTAGGCATTCCCATACTCAGATCATAGATGGATGACCTTGTAGACATAGGTCATGGCCACCAATCATACACTTTGGATCCATGCTGTCAAAATATAGCATAGCCACTAGGAATACACTGTGGATCTATGCGAGAAATTTCAAATTGAGACAACATAGCCACGAGACATACACAGTGGATCTATGTGTCGTAGATTATACATACTCCATCGCAACCTGGACAAAAGAGATGATATCCAGGGTCTTCAATCTCGTCACCCAAAGTACGAATCTAACCATGTGATTACATGTGTTGAAGTCGAACATGACAGAAACCACTTGATTACCGGTCATTGATGAAACCGTTAATAAGTGCGAGGGAAATCACCATTGATGTCAATGACTCCCAAGGTACTCTAGTACAATCCATCGAGTTTGAATGAATGAGTTGAAGTCGAACATCCGATGGAATCTTTCGATCAGGGGTCAATGATGTAAACTCACTGTCGAAAGCGAGGAAACCTACCATTGAGGCATGCAAGCTCCAAGGTACCAAATAATTTCTAAGTCTTGATTTTGGATAATGAGATGAAGTCGACGGAACAAAACTTGTCACAGGAGGGCCTTGATGTATCCCCCATCAATGACATGAAATGAGTAACATATTTTGAAGGTGAAATAGAGTATGAGGTAAACTAGACTGGACACAGGGAAGGCCGACACAGAGAGAATGGATAACTGCAGATGGCTGACTCAGTATAGGTTTCAGATGAACTTCTCTTGAACATATGAATGACATGACCAATGATTTGACAACATTTACTCAAAGACGACACAGGAAATGACCTTGTAGCAAATCGAATGAGAGACAAATGGATTTCCCAAATTGACTTCAAATGTAATGAATAGGGGGTGTCATGTTCAAGAGCGACACTTACTGCCAATTAATACGAAGATGAAAACATATCCCTTTCTCAAATTTCCCCCCACCATTTCCGGCGAGTACCTCTTTATTTTTACGCAAGCTTGAGGAGGATAACATATGCTTGTTGATATAAACTTATCCTTCGGATAAGTCCTTCAGAGTATGCTTAACGAACCCTAAGAAGGAATGTTTCGGTCCCATTACGGGTTTGTCAATGTTTGTTTAACGAGTCCAGAGATAGAAAACTTGATGGTTTTTCATGATTACAGAGTTTGGAAAAACACTTAAAAGATAACTCTCTCAGTTCCTTTTTCATAAAATAGTCTAGATGAGACCGAAAAAGAGATAAATTATCGCTCACCAGACGCTTACTTCAGATACTTTATCGAGCGTGAAAATAGCAAGGTTGCTCGACTATCTTTTCATATTTAGAGAGTATGAAAAAAGATTAAAGAGGACTCCAGGGGAGTTCCTTTTTCGTATAACCTTGTTGAGACCGAAAAAGTGATAAAAGTATGCTCAATCTCATTCTCATGTATTTTTGAGCGCAAGAACGGACAAAGACCACGCTCGAGGTTTTATACAAAAACCATAAAAAACAATCAAAAACACGTGATGACAAAGAAAAAATATGTCTGTATCCCTGTTTAAGAACATGAAGTCATTATGTCTGCAAAAGTTACACTCAAAAGGACATTAGGGATTAGGGTTTAATAGATAAATAATCATAAAAAACCGAATGACATAGTAAAAGTAAATAAAAAGGAGTAAAAACTCTTTTTTACCATATCATTTTTACCTTTCCACTATTTGAGATCAAAAAATCCCTCTTTTACCATCAAAGTTCGGCGTCAGATTGCAGGAGTTACGAGGGTCCATTCAGCCAGCTGTCAGTGACAGTAAGGTAGGCTCTTTGTATTTTACACTTTCATGGTTTAATTTTGCATTTCCATTGGTTAAAAATTCATTTATGAGTTGGTTTTAGGAGCCCTACTTGCGCGCCGCCATTCTCGCAGGTGGGCTACACATGACCTGCGAGAATGGGGCATTCTCGCAGGTGAGCCCATAGCAGGGTGCGAACTTCTCGCACTATGTTGAATGGTTAGGGTGAAAACTCTTCCTAAAGCATGGAAAAAAATGAATTCTCGATGTTTCTAGAAGGGAATCTTCTATAAGAATGGGTTGGCATTCGAATGGTTATCCTTGTACTAGATTCCCTGATATTTTGGGATCATTCTTATCCAAGTAACTATCTCATTCTCTCCTATATATTGAGGGAATTCTCATGGAAAAGGTTAATCAAGATTCATTGGAGAATTGGTGAAAGAATTGTGTGAAGGACTTAGCTTGAACAACAACTTGTAGACTCTAGCAAGTCTATCAAGAGGATTTGATCTTCTTCATACAAGGATTGAGCAAGTGTGTGTGTTGGAGCCAAGATCCATCAAAAGGAAGCTTGTGACAGCAAGGCTATCAGGTTGTAATCTTTACTTTCAATTAATATGATACAGTGGCATGCCCCTTTCCCATAAAGCTATTATCACTTTATTGTGTAATTCCTTGATCATACACATAAGTTGACTATTGAATATATTGTGCTATCTTCACTTTGGTTGGTTTGTGTTGTCTTGGTCTTGACCTCACGAGAGCACCAGAGCGAAGCGGGAGAAACAAAGACCCTAGGAAGCGATATAAAGGTATGTTACTTGTTCCTTCCTACTAGTTAATTCAATGGTCAAAACTTAGGGAAAGAGTCATGTCCTATCTTGTTTTGTTCTAGATCCAGGTGGATCTAGGGAGATTTGTTAGTGTTCGCACCTACCGATTAGTCCGATAACATCCCCCATGCAAACATAGTTTCTTTTTTTACATTTGGTTCATATATGATCACCCCACACCTGCCATCGTTGGATGACCTTTTAAGGCACCATAAAAAAATAGTATACTTATTTTCATCAACTGGCCAATCTTGAAAATTTGTGTATCCCATTATGTGTTTCCTGGTTTGGAGCTTGTTAGGTTGGGAAATAATTATATCCCTTAATCATTTTTTTTGTCAACTTATATTACAAGATCGATAGTGAACCTATTCCATCTGATCTAATCATCTAATGCAATAAAGTTCTTACTTTATTAGTGACTTTTATAGGTCAAGTAACTTTTTGTTGAAAGATGACTCAATTTCTCGCCAACCAATATTCTAGAACAAATACTTTGACATCTCTTCCGATACTTTCTTCAATAGTTTCTTTTGCATGAATATTATAGAATAGTAGGTGTTATACAAAATTTTGTTGTAGCAAGCGATATTGCCTATTCTATGGCATCTAAAGCATAAAACTTTGGAAGAAAATTGAGAGAAAGTTTTCTTGGGAAGGATCAACTCTAAAAACTCCCTAAATTGCAGAGTTGTTACTTGTTTCTTTCTAACAAGGTGGTACAACTTCACTTGTCGCATGTTGCATCAGTGGAAGGTGTGACAATGTTGCTTTTTGCTGAGGTGTAAGCGTGCGACAATCTTTGTATGTGGGAAAAATGAAGAAAATCTCGAAGATTCTATAAGAGAAGTTTCGATGTTGATTTGTTTTCCGATCAGTTTGGATCTCACCCGTATCTCCTGATTTAGTGAGATTCTAACCTCTCATCATGATATCCTCATGGATTTCTCTCTAATCTATAAATGGAGGCATATTCTAAAGGGAAAGGCTAATAATAAGTAATGAGGAATTAATTAATGGTGAATTGAGAATAACTTATGAATTGTGATTGATAGATTGTGAGTCTCATTTTGGATCCAAGAGATTTAGTGGTGCCAAAGTGCTTAAGAGATGGTGATGACATTCATGGAGGTTGCATGGGCATTGAAGCATTGAACTACTGGAAGGAGTTTGTCAACGCCAAGGATTGGTTCTAAGTTGCTTCTTAATTCATTAATGTAGCTATATTGTCCCTTTCCTATAAATCTTGTATATCATCTTTATTGTATTTTTCCTTGTCCATCTACATAGATTTATCGAAATATGTGTTGTGTTGTTGCTTTCACTTATTTTGTTTGATTCCTACAGATATCTATAACAAAAGACTTTGGGATCTAATTTGGATCTTCAATTAACGAAAGAAAACCTAAGGAAATGAATTTATACTATTGTGTTTTGTTCTAGTTTCGGGTTCCCAAATTAGGGAGATTTATTTATGTCCACATTTACAAATTTATCCACAACAATAGGATTTCTAGGATAGTACTTTTTCTTTCCAAACAATAATCATCTAGATTTCTTTCCGCATGTCATCAAAATCACTCTACCATATCAGTTGAGAAAATTTGTATTCAATGGTATATTATTTTTCAAATTATCTTCAATGATATATAAATGGCATCAACTAGGCCCCTAAATCCCCATATTTCCACTACAAGTATGACAACTTGTAGTAGAGGTTTCTATGTAAACTCCTCAAAAAAATAAATTTGTTCTTTGTTTACAGTGGAGATTGGTGGTCAATGGTTTTTACATAGGTGTTCCTAAATCATACAAATGCAATGGCATGCTCACAAACATAACATCTTCATGCTGAGATAATAAGGCGCAACGATAAATGTTATTAATATAAAATGCTAAAATGTTGTTTTTAATTTAAAGAAAATGTGGTGCTCCACACTAAACTCAAAGAACTAGTGTGTGTATGAAGGATGCATTGGATCGGGTTAGAACAATTGGTTATTCAATAAAAAAAATTAATTTAAAAAATTCAAAAAACCTTTTCAATGTGATGAAAAAACCTAACCTCCCCGATGTGTATACGATAGTGGTGCACTAAAAAAAAATAATAGTGTGTTGAATATTTCTACTGCCTTGAGTTTTTTAACATATAACTAAAAATCCAACCGATGCATTACTCATACTAACACATGTTGAAAGATTGTTTGTCATTGATGTCAACCTTTGAAGAAGTCAGGAAGCCTTGAAGGTATGGTTATGGAACTCACAGTTGATCAAGGAAAAAGGACATGAAGGACAGTGTAAATATAGGTAATTCATTCATGGATGGATAGTACGTGTCATGCCATTTCATATGATATGTGGTACACCCCGTGGTTCCTCACAATTGAGGAGTTATGAACTTGTAAAGTTGAATGACCCCATAGAATGATATAGAATCCCCTAGAAGTTCAACAAGAAGTTATAGGTTATTTATTAAGGGTAAATTAGTTGAAACAAGAATTTAATTAGGGGTAAAGTGGTTGCAACAAGAGAGTGTGGGTTATCCCTAAAATAAGGAAAAGTGGTAAACCAGTTACAAGCTATCCCCTAAAGGAAGTCACTTGAAAAGTATACAGACAACTTCAAAAGGCTCTCATTAATACCTATTGAGAACAATAATACCTATGTTGTAAAGTGTTATGGGTAGGTAATATTGAAAGATTTGAAGGAGTTTTTTTGAGGAAATGAAGTTTAGTGAAGAGAGAAGTTGTAGGAGCCAAAGGGATGAAGTTGAGCTTAGTGTTATAGGTTTTTCCTAACGCTATCCATGAGTTGCAGTGAAGGAAGAGCACAAAAATTCACAGGTTTTAGTGAAATAAATCATGGACACACTGAGAAGAAAATAAATTGATGAGTTTCAGAGGAAGTAAGGCGTGGACATCTGCAAGACACAGTGGGATAAATCACAGACATCCATGAGTTTGTAGAGCATAGGACACAAATCTGTTGAGGAAAACTGAAGTTCAGAAGATCAAATCCATTAGGTTAGCTACAATTTGAGAGGTATGGTTTATTGTGTATATTAGGGTCTATCTATTGTAGTATTCTAGAGCATGGATGTCTTAGTAGTTCATGAGTATTTCATTTGGAAGAAATTCTTGTGGATCTAGGTATGAGGGTTTGAGGCATAAAGGTTGAGTAGTAACAGTTGATGAAGTGTAGAAGCAGTAACAAGCTATGGAAATGGAAGTAACATATCACTAACATGTTAATTGATTGAGTGGTAGTGACATCTTGTCTACATTTATATTTCTGGATGGTTGGATGGGGAAAGGAAAGGGGGTTTGATCTAGAGGGATATTGGTGGCCACCCACCTATTCCAATTGGTTCCTCTTGTCAATTTTCAGTTCAACATGTTCTTATGTACTTCTTTGTAATTGTGGGTTCTACACTTATGGGGTTGTGCAAATCCATACACATCTTCCAGGTGGATACTCGTGGCCTATCACCTAATCCAACTATCTTATTTTGTATGTTTTCATGTCAACACATCTTGTTGTACTTCTAGGGTCGTTTTGGATCCCTAAATAATTCTCTTTTGGCTCGCCATAGTAAAAATGTAGACAGAGTCAGATTTTGATGGTGTAATGTGTATTTCTCTAAAATACCTTTCCAACGGGCTATCACATGCCTAAAACAAAGGTCGTATGAAAAAGTTACGACCCCGAGAAGTTGAGGTACCAACTTACCCATAAGGGCCCATATGACTTTTGGAATTTCACCTCCTAGGGTTAGGTTTTCAATGTCTAGGGTTTTGACATTCATGAGTAATATAAAAAATGCCTATGGATCCTCATTGTAATCATTCTTCTTAGACGAATGTGCATAGAAGCCACATCTCTTCTCAGAGATATCTACCACCATTTGAGCAAGCGTTTCAGTTCTGCAGTTTTCAAGTTTCAACCTATTTCATTTATTCAATAGAAGATATTGTTCATTGGATATATGTGTTGTTATTCATATCTCTAGGTTTATGTATTCTGTCTATTAATCAGTTTGTTCCATTCCTAAATATGTATTAGTGGTATCAAAGAGGTCTACTCTTCATTTATTTTTCTTCGTGGATGTCCCCGACCAGATCTAGGTACAAGAAGTTGGGACTCGAACCAATAGAGCGGTTGTAAGATCAGCCACACCGAGCCCGAAAACAACCCATGGGATAAAAAAAGAAATATGATGGACCAATATATCCTTTTAAAATGTTCTTAGAGGAATCCCTTTCACGACTAAGGAATGAAACGATGGAAAACTTTTTGCATATCCTTCGGCAGTTGCACACAAGAGAAGTGTTGATTAATTGGGTCAGTTTTCATTGATGTCAACTCTTGAAGAAAGTCCGCCAGTGAATTACGACAACACAAATTTTTGGGTAATGGACCCAAGTTTTTTCTATGGATAATGGTATGCATTTTGATATATTTGCAAGTAATACTATTCTAGATGGATAGTAGATGTCATTCCATTTCTGGTGGTATGTGGAACACCACATAACTCCTCATGGGTTAGAGAGTTATGGCCATGTGAAGTTGGAGAACCCCCATGAGTCATCTAGAAGCCCCCAAAAGTCAAAGTGTTTGCAAAATAAATTATTTAAATAATAAAGTTAATGGAGAAATCCCTAAAATAAGGAAAGTGGGATGCTACATGAAAGTATAAATAAGAGGCAAGGCTCTCTCATTTAATCACACTTGAACACATTGAATATATTTTTTTCTGTAAGGCTTATTGCAAGTACTCATTGATGCATCTGAAGTTGTGAAAGTCTGAGGTAGTACAAAGGATTGAAGGTGAAAGTTTCAAAATTACAATGAATACTAAAAAACCCTAATTGTTGAGGTGTATGTGGGTTGACAGTGTATTAGGGTGTGTACGTACGCGGGCTAACAATGTATTAGGGCGAGTGCATGTGAGTAAACCCATGGAAAATTGAGAAGATGAAGATGCATAGGTTCTATATTCTGAGATCAAACTCCCATGAAGGTCTACAATGCTCAGATACATCAGATCTATCCATTGGTTCAAAATGTATGTCTTATTTCTATGAATAGTTGGATTTTGATGTATGTTTGAGAAATGGTTATGGAGATTTGAGGATTCTCCCTAGAGAGACTAGTGACTGCATGGGATCTTATGTATAAGTCAGATCTACAAAAATACAGTGTTGTTATAACTTATCATTGATACATCTTGTTATATGTGTGGCACGTCTTGTATTTATTGGCATATGGATAAGGGTTTTTATAGTACATAGTTGAGAGCTTGTATTTGTGAAGTGGTTGATGTATTGAAAGGATGAATACCAGAAAGGGTTTGATGTTTGGATCATGTGAGGGATATTAAACTTGTTCATGATTACACAAACTTACATGGCACATGAATAGAGACATATATAGAGCTTTTGGGTAAAGGCACAAGGTACATATACAATCTTGATACAGTGACAGGTTACAGATCTATGTGAAAAAGTTACAAAAGGTCAGAAGTTTTCAAGAGAAAGAAAACCCTAGTTTTCATAAGGAATACACAGGTTTCATAACAGTTTGTTCGCGTACATACAGAGGCTACACAACATATAGGGCACGTAAAAATGCGTGCTGCAACACTACAGGTCGCGTACTTATTGTATTTTGTTGATACATGTTCAGTTCAGGTACATATTGATTACAGGGAAGTTATACAGGTTGGTTGCAGGTTAGTGGTGCAGGTTGATACAGTTGTACAATGGTATATCTCACAGTGATAGTGTGACAGTGGTTCCATCATTATACTTCTACTTCAGGGCAAGGACAGATGGTTGTATCCACCTTCCAGTTGTAGCTAGAGAACATAGGGGGTTTTAGCCTCCTTCTAGTTGTAGCTAGAGAATTGGCAAGTTGGAGCTTCCCTCAGGTTGTAGAATGAGAAACTAGGGGGTTGGATCCTCCTTCCAGTTTTATCTGGAAAACAAAGGAATTTGGTGCTTCCAATGAATGTAATTATTCAAGACATATAATAAAAATAATTTCGTGGTTTTCTCCATCTTTGTGTTTCTATGTAAAAACAATGGTGTATTGTGTATGTGTATGATTGGTCATTTGTTCATTGTTTATTTACTATGAAAATATTGGATGATAATGCTACATTGATATAACACTTGCATTATGTGGTTAAAAATGATTCAATTTATCTATTACTAATTCACCCCCGCTCTCAATAATCCAACAATTTGTTTCAAAGTAGGTTCCTTCAAAAATTAGTTTAACCATTGAAAGGTAGATCATGGAGAGCAAAAATATGTATAAAAATGGAATACCACAGTTTGAAGGAAAAAAGTATGCATTTTGGAGCATAAGGATGAAGACACACACACACACACACACACACACACACACACACACACACACATATAGGAATAGTGATTTGAAATTTGACAATCAATTGTAGATGGATACATAGTACCAACAGTTTCCTTGACAAATGACAAAGCAATGAAACTCGGTCAAAATAATTCCAAAGCCACAAATTCACTTCTGAATGGTCTTGGAGAATCAATATTCACCAAAGTTGCACATTGTAAATTTGCTAAATATATTTGGGACAAACTTTGAAATATTTATGAAGGATATTCAAAATTCAAAGAAGCAAAGCTTCAAACTTACAGAGGCCAGTTCAAACAACTAAAGATGAAGGAAGATGAGAACATTGCATCTTACATTTTACAAGTTGATGAAATAGTAAATTCAATCATGGGATTGGGAGAATAAATCAAAGAATCTGTAATTGTTCAAAAGGTACTAATATTTCTTCCTATGAGATTTGACCCTAAGATATCAATACTAGAAGAAAGAGAAGATCCAAACTCAATAAGAAATGATGAAATATGTGGAATATTCACAACATATGAAATGCGAAATGAAGAGGAAAATCCAGATATAAAATAAGCAGCCTTGAAAGCATCCAAAAGGTCAAAGAAAAAGGGAAAGCAAAAATAGAAAGAACATAGCAATAGTAGTGACGTCTCAGAAGATGATGAATACATGACCAACTTTGTCAGAAGATTGAACAAGGGAACTAAGGACCGTTATATAGGTAAGCTTCCTTTGATTTGTTTTAATTGTGATGGTATTATTCATTTTTCTAACAAATTTCCTCATAAGAAAAAGAGAAATGATGAAGGTTACTCAAATAGAAAACAAACATATAAAGGTAAAAGAACCAAAAAGAAAGTTTTCAAGAAAATACTATGCACCAAAGAAGACATCACATCATCAGATGAAGATGAAGTCAATGACAGTGAGACAGAAAGAGTTTTTTTCATGGCAGTAGAAGACTCTGATAAAGAAGAATCCAAAGAAGAATATTAATAGGATGAAGAAGAATATGAAGAGGCATAAGTTGACTACAAAGAATAATTATTTTTTGCATAGAAGTTATCATAGGAGAAAAGAAGAAAAACAAGAAACTACAAGAGAAACTAGACAAGAAAGAAGACATTCAGGAACTAGAAAAAATGATCACAAATTTGAAGGTTCAAATTAAATAAGATAAAAGAATTGAAGAAGCACTCAAAGAAAAACTAGAAGGAAGAGATAAGATCATTGGAAATTTGGAAGAAAAGATTGTCACATTAAGAAATGATCTTCAAAAGAAAAATATGCAGAAGAAATAAAAAGTTTGGAATGACAATATCTGTAGTCAAAAACCTCATCATGACAAGTCCGGACTTGGATACAATCAGATAGAAAAGGGATCAAGATCCAAAATATAAGAACAAGAAACATATCTAAAAAGATATGCAAAAACAATAAAAGGGGATAGGAAGGTCTACAAAGAAAATTACAGGGACACTCCTCCATCGAGAAGATTCAGATTTCAGAATCAACGACAGACAGAAACAGATAGGATCAGGAAGAAGAAGGATTCATAAGAGTACCTCTTTTTAGAAGATCTTCAAGTCCCAGGTATCAAAATATATTTTTTGGTCTATGTTATGCATGTAATAACTTTGGACATAAAGCTGTGAATTGCAGAGCTAACAATAGGAACATAAACAACTTTGAAAGTCATACACAAAAGGGTATCCAAGAAGGCATAATGAAACACAAAGAATAAGTTACAACAGGTTTGAATCCTTGAGAACTGAAGTGGAATGCTACAAATGTAACAAATTTGTACACATGGACAAAGATTACAAAATGACACTCCCTCTTAAAGAACCACAACAGAACAACAACAATCACAGACAAGAACCTCAGAAAAGGACATGGATAAGAAAGAAGAATATGTATAGCAATGAATAATGCACACTCACTCTACAAGATAAGAAAAAGAAATGCGGTTGGTATGTTGACAGTGGTTGTTCAAAACATATGATAGGCGATAGAGACAAGTTTCTTACATTAAGAAAGGAAAGAGATGGATTAGTATCCTTCAGAAATGATGATTAAGCTAAAAGCATTGGAAAAGGCACAGTCAAAATTGGGAACAAGAATATCAAGGCAGAAAATGTTCTACTAGTAGAAGATATGAAACATAATATTCTAAGTGTGAGTGAAATGTGTGACCAAGGTCATAAAGTTACTTTCGATTCACAAAAGTGTGAGATAAGAAAAGAAGGTTCAGGAAAATTGATTGCAATAGCTGCGAGAACTTGAAGAAACATATATGTATTAAGTGAAATTAAAAATGAAAAGTGTTTCCTAGGAAAGGAAGATGAAAGTTGGCTATGGCATAGAATAATGGGTCACATACATTTTGATAACCTTGTCAAAGTCAACAAAAGGGAAGCAGTTAGAGAAATGTCCCAGATCATGAAACCAGCCAACACTTTATGCAAGCATTGTCAACAAGGAAAACAAACAAAGACCAGGTTCAAATCAAAGGAATATTCAACGGAAAGACCAATGGAAATTGTGCATACTGATCTAGTTGGACCAACTACAAAAAAAGGTTTAAAAGGTGATAAATACTTTATGTTATTAGTTTATTATTATAGAAGAATGATTGCAATTTTCTTTCTTAGGAATAAGTCAGAAGCTTTTGAAAACTTCAAGTTCTAAAAGGAAATGGTTGAAAATGAAATGGATTCAAAAATCAAATGCTTGAGATATGATAATGGAGGGGAGTTGACTTCAAAGGAATTTATGGACTATTACAGCAGGCATGGAATACAAAGGAAATTCTCTGTTGCTAGGACCCCTGAATAGAATGGAGTTGTTGAAGGAAAGAACATGATAGTATAGAAAATGGCTCAAACAATGCTAATGGATTCCAAATTGACAGATATCTTTTGGACATAGACAGTGCATACAATAGTTCACATTCAAAATAGATTAATTCTCAGAAACAACACTAATAAAAATCCCTACGAGCTATGGAAAGGAAGACCAAAAAATGTGAATCACTTCAGAGTTTTTGGAAGAAAATGCTACATCAAAAGAGAATATCGTAGAATGAGAAATTTTAACTCTCGTGTTGACAAAGGAGTACTTGTTGATTACTCAAGTACAAGGAAAGCATACAAGTGTTACAACCTAAGATTGAAAAAAATTGTGGAAATCATCAATGTAGCAATTGATGAAACAGGTAGACAAGAATTAAAGGAAGAAGAAAATGAATCAATGGAACATATTTACGAAGAAGAAGAAGAAGATGAAAAAGAAGTAGAAAGGGAATATGAAGAGAATATAATAGAAGAAGAAGAGAAATATCATCAAGTACCAACAAAGACACCTAGCAGACGAGTACAGAAGAATCATCCTTCAGATCAGATTATCGAAAACAAAGATGCAGGAGTTAAGACTAGAAGAATAATTCGTTCACCAGAACAAACACACCTAGCACTCTCATCTATGATTGAACCAAACTACTTTGAAGAGGCCAGCAAGGATGAATCTTGGAATAAGGCCATGGATGAAGAATTGGATGAAATAGAGAAAAATGACACTTGGCAATTGGTTCCAAGACCAAAGGATAGGAATGTGATCGACACAAAGTGGGTATACAGGAAGAAATTGAATGAAGATGGAAAATTTACAAGGAACAAAGCTAGATTGTTATTTAAAGGATATGCACAGGTTGAAGGAATCGACTTTGAAGAGACATTTGCACCACTTGCCAAAATGGAAGAAATCCAATTTCTTTTAACTTATGCATGCTCCAAAAATATTAAAGTGTATCAGATGGACGTAAAATTATCTTTTCTGAATGGGGAACTTGAAGAAGAAGTCTACATTGAACAACCATAAGGATTTCAGTTGTCAGAGAACGTAGATTATGTGTGTAAATTAAATAAGACCTTGTATGGTCTAAAACAGGCTCCTAGAGCATGGTACTCTAGACTAGATAAATATCTACAATAGGCAAGGTTTAGAAAATGAAGTGCAGACAACAACCTCTACATCAAGATAACTCAAGATATTATTTTATTGATTAAAGTTTATGTTGATGACATTATTTTTGGAAGTACTGATGACAGGTTAAGCCATAAATTTTCAAAGGACATGCATAATGAATTTGAAATGTAATTACTTGGATAACTATACTTCTTTCTGGATCTTTATATACGTCAAAGAAACCAAGGAATTTTTATTTCTCAAACAAAGTATATCAAAGAAATGCTAAAGAGGTTCGAAATGGAAGATTGCAAACCAATTATAACTCTCATGAAAACTAGTTGCAAGTTGAGCAAAGATGATGATTCAAAGTCTACAGATGAGAGGAAATATAGGTTAATGATTGGTATCCGACTATATGTGACATCATCCAGACTAGATGTAATGCAGGCAGTCGGACAGGTGGCATGATTTAAAGCAACACCAAAGGAATCACATGTATTAGCAGTGAAGAGGATTTTCAAATATCTCAAAGGAACATAAGAGTTTGGATTGTGGTATCCAAAAGAAAAGGATCTATCACTTATTTACTACATAGATGCATATTGGGCAGGTTGCATTGATGACTGACGAAGCACCAGTGGAGCAACGTTCTACTTGGGTGAGAATTTAGTATCATGGCTAAGCAATAAACAATAATCATTATCTTTATCTACAACCGACGCAGAGTATATTGCAGCAACAACATGTTGTACAAAGGTTCTATGGATGAAACAAAATCTGATAGATATATAGTTTGAGTATGATGATCCTATTCCAATATATTATGATAATACAAACGTTATCTGTATCTCAAAGAACCTAGTGATGCACTCCAAGACAAAGCACATTCCAATCAAGTATCACTTTCTATGGGAATAGGTTGCAGAAAAGAATATCAGAGTTGAATATGTGGGCACAAAAGAACAAGTGGAAGACATATTTACAAAATCGCTTCCACGGGAAGCCTTTGAGTATCTTCGCCGTAGACTTGGAGTTATTTTTACTCCAAAACGAATGATTTTGAATGCTTATCTTATATGTCTTATATGCACACAAGGAAGCACCATAAACATGACAATTCAAGTTGGGAGATCAGATAGTTCAATTAGGGGGAGCATCCCTGGATGGAAAGATACATTTTCCATTGATGGCAAAGGGGGAGAGATTTATCAGATGTAAAGTACAGAGGCATGGTTCTAGAGGGAGTGTTGGTCACAGAGATGCAGAGAACAAAGGCATGGTCCCAGGGGGAGCATGAGTGATATGACTTAAGTATTTCATCATAGTGTTTCCATCAATGCCAAAGGGAGATATTGTTGATCAATTGGGTCAGATGTCATTGATGCCAACTCTTGAAGAAATTCTGGTAGCACAAAGGTTTGGGTAATGGAACCAAGTTTTTATTTATGGATAATGGTATTGTTTTTGATATATTTGCATATAATACTATTCTATATGGATAGTACATGTCATTCCATTTCCTGTGGTATGTGGAACGTCACATAACTCCTCATGGTTAGAGAGTTATGTCCATGTGAAGTTGGAGAACCCTCATGAGTCATCTAGAATCCCCAAAAAGTCAATGTATTTGAAAAATAAATTATTTAAATAATAAAGTTAATGGATAACTCCCTAAAATAAGGAAAGTGGGATGCTACATGAAATTATAAATAAGAGGCAAGGCTCTCTCATTTAATAACACTTGAACACATTGAATATATTTTGTTGCATAAGGCTTATTGCAAGTACTCATTGATACAACTGAAGTTGCGAAAGTATGAGGTAGTACGAAGGGTTGATGACGAAAGTTTCAAAATTACAACGAATACTAAAAAAACCTAATATCTAAGGCCTACGTGAGATGACAGTGTATTAGGGTGTGTATGTACGTGGGCTAGAAGTGTCTTAGGGTACGTACATGTGATTAAAGCCATGGAAACTTGAGAATATGAAGACGCAGAGGTTCTAGATTATGAGATCAAGCTCCCAGGAATTTCTACAGTGCCCTGATGCATCAGATCTATCCATTGGTTTAAAAGGTATGTCTTATTTCTATGAATAGTTGTATCATGATGTATGTTTGAGAAATGGTTATGGAGATTTGAGGATTCTCCCTAGAGAGACTAGTGGTTGCATGGGATATTCTATATAAGTCATATATACATAAATATAGTGCTGGTATAATTGATCATTGAGACAACATGTTAGAGTTGTGGCACATATTTTATTTCTTGGCATATGGCTAAGGTTTTTTATGGTACATAGTTGAGAGCTTGTATTTGTGAAGTGGTTGATGTATTGAAAGGATGAATACCAGAAAGGGTTTGATGTCCGGATCATGTGAGGGATATTATACTTATTCAAGATTACAGACACTTATATGACACATGACTAGAGAGAGATATAGATCTTTTGGGTGAAGGCACAAGGTAAATATACAACCTAGATACAATGACATGTTACAGATCTATTTGAAAAAGTTACATAGGGTTAGAATTTTTCAAGAGAAAGAAAACCCTATTTTTCAGAAGGCATATGCATAATGCATAACAGTTTGGTCGCGTACATACGTGGGATGCACAACATATAGGTCATGTACATACACATGTTGCAACACTAAAGGTCACGTAAATGTTGTATTTTGTTGATATATGTTCATTTCAGGTACATATTTATTACAGGGAAGTTGTATAGGTTGACTTCAGCTCAGTGGTACAGGTTCATATAGTTGTACAGTGGTATATCTCATAGTGATAGTGTGACAGTGGTTCCATCATTCTACTTCTACTTCAGGGAGGTTGGATGGGGAAAGGATATGTGGTTATAACCACCTTCTGGTTGTATCCAGAGAACATAGAGGGTTGTAGCCTCCTTCTGGTTGTAGGCAGAGAATTGGGGAGTTAGAGCTTCCCTCAGGTTGTATCCTGAGAAACTAGGGGGTTGGAGCCTCCTTCCAGTTGCAGCTGGAAAACAAAGGAAGTTGGTGATTCTAATGAATGTAATTCTTCAAGACATATAAGAAAAATCATTTCATGCTGTAATGTCCCAAACCACCAACAGGTCGGGAAACGCCACTACTCAGACTTTTCACTTAGCTCAACTAGCTCTGATACCAATTTGTATCATCCCCAACCACCAACAGGTCGAGAAACACCACAAAGGAACATACATATATATGTAACATTCATTTCTAATGAATTTAAAACAAATAAAATAGAGTTACTGGTACCATACAGACTTAAATGGAATTGACAGTAATTCCCACATGCAACGAAACACATGATAACATTTCAAGAATCACAGACATACATAACATACATAATTAAGGATGGAAATAATACTTATCTTTTAACTGGAGTAAAACCACCAATTGCGTGCAGACCTTCCACAAAACTCATAGCCTTAGACCACACTGCTCATCACTCTCAACAGTGGTTCACCCCCAAGCAGGGACTGAAGTCCACCGAGAAAGGGATTCCTAGGCTAGGCAAGGTCAATAGGAAAGTTGCTCAGTTTAAGAGGAAGGATTCTCTCCCAGGAGACACTTACGCCCATTGCTCACAGACTCTCATTCTCCACATGCCTATCCCACCCCAAGAGTATACACCTTCATTGTCACATAGTCCATTGACTTCTCCACCTCGTTTACCTTGGTCTTCAGCAACAGGTCAGACCATAATTCTCAGAGCTCTGTAGCAGCTATGAGACTCCCTCTAGGATAACTCACTTCCTCAAAACACTCTCTCACCTCGAGAGAGTTTCTCACAGGCCTGACAACCTGCTTCTTCAACCCACACCAACCTCTCTCACCTAGAGAGAGAGTTGCTCACAAGACTAAAAAACCTACCTCTTTAACCACGGGCTTGGCAACCTGCCTCTTCAAACCAAAATAGCTAAGTTGGGTAAGGCAAGGGACGACTCAGTAAATTATAGAGGTGCACAATGGCCACAGGTTCAACAATGGTGGAATTGGATGGATGCATGCTTTCTCAGTGCATGAGTGAACTTGTGAGGAGAATGGGGCAAACTGGTCTAGAATAGCGAAGATGGTGAGAGCGTGAGAGCCAAAACTATCTATGCGTGAACCTTTGTGTGAGTGAGTTCCTCCCTGTGCGTTAGTGCCTCCATGAGTGATTTCATATGTCCCAAGAACAAGAATACCCCCCTTAAGTCTACATGTGCTTGAGCCAACACCTGTCACTCATGAAGCATGATCCTTTCCCTTTGGAAGTCACCTATCCTCTCCAAGGAACTTAGGATAAAAACATATCCTTTTAAATAACTTTGGAATAATAATAAATTATTATTCTCTTGGACTTCAACCCTTAGGATTAACCCCTCTTTCCAATATATTAGCCCCTTCTCCCTTACCCATCATAGTGGAGCTTAGTCCCCCATTCTCTTTTATTATGGTCGGTCTACACGCAACGATGTTTTTATATTAATAATATGAATATTTACATGTATAAAAAAAACACTTGGCCTTTAAAACCTAGGCTCTCTGGCCTACTAACACATAAGCCTACCATCTTATAATTGCTCGGCTCACTAGACTACAAAACACATTTACAATTCATAATACAACTGGGGCTCGTCCTATGGATATTGCAATCCCCTTCCCTTAATTTTACACTATCCTCAGTGCAACGTATTTACACAACATCAAAAATATTTTCAAAATCTTCAAAAATATGTGGGTATTCAGCCTTCATATCATCCTCATGCTCCAATGTCGCTTCCTAAGGATCGTACCAGGTCCACTGTACCTTTACAAGCCCTATGGCTCGATTCCAGAGATGTTTTCTCTTCCAGTCCAATATGTGCACCAGATGCACTTACAAGATGCCTTCTTTCTCTACCTGAATCACATTCCAATCAATAATATGATTAGCATCAGGTATATATTTCTTAATAAATGAAACATGAAACACATTATATACAGTCATGGATGCAGGCAATGCAAGAATATATGCAGCTGGTCCAATCCTTTCTAGGATTTCAAATGGCCCACAATATGTGGCTGCCAACTTGGAACAGTTTCCCATCTCCAGGGAAATTTTGTTGGCTTTCACTTTCAAGAAAACATGATCACCCACTTTAAACTCCCCGTGTGTCATGTACTTATCAACATAAATTTTCTTCCTGTCTTGGGAAGCCTTCAAATTCTTCTTAACCTTCAACATTTTCTCTTCCATTTCCTTGAGCAACTCTGTCCCAACCACTTCCCTATCAGCTGGGTTGTCCCAACTTATTGGTGTGTTTCACTTTCTTCCATAAAGTGCTTCAAACAGGCTCATCTTCAGTGATGCTTGATACCCATTGTTGTAGGAAAATTCTACCAAGTGTAGGTAGTGTTCCCATTTAGATGGTTTTCCCATCACATACATCACTTGGTTCACTTGGTTCACCACTTCTATTACTTGGTTCACCCTATCACTTGGTTCACCCTCTTTGTCTGCCCATCAGACTTAGGATGATAAGCAATGATGAAGTTCAGATTCGTTCCAAACCCTTTGAATAACCCCTTCCATAACTTTGAGGTAAAGTTCGGGTCTCTATCAGACACAATTGTCTTGGGAATACTGTGAAATCATGTTACTTTCCTCATATAGATATCGACAACATTAGTTGCCTTATGAGTGCTCTTCAATGGAATAAAATGGGCAAATTTCATAAGCTTATCCACCACCACCATGATGGAATCATGCTACTTATTTGTTCTGGGTAATCCTTTGATGAAATCCATTGTCACCACTTCCCACTTCCACTAAGGAATGGGCAATGGTTGTAGCAACCCAGTTGGGTTCTTATGATCAGCCTTGACCTTTTGACACTCCATACATCTCACGATGTATTCCATAATTTCCTTCATCATACCTGGCCAAAAGTAATGGCTCTTGACTACTGCCACTATTTTCTGATATCCAGGGTGCCCAGCATAAGGCACATTATGCATTTCTTTCAAGATCATTATTCTCAATTCCTGGAAATTAGGTACATAAATTATGTTTTTGTATAGGAGTGTTCCATCATCTTCCAATTTATAATCTTCCACTTTTTGTACCATCTTACCTTGTTGTATCTTTGTCACCAATTCCATGTACTGTAAATCTGCATTTGTAGCTTCCAAAATTCGACCTTTAATACCAGTTTGATACATGCTAATGGCCGTCGCATGTATTTCATGCACTCTTCTGCTGAATGCATCAACCACTTTTTTATCCTTTCCTTTCATATGCTTGATATCAAAGTCATATTCACAAAGGAATTCCAACCATATGCTCTACCTAAAATTTAAGGTTGGATTATCAAACAAATACTTAAGACTGTTATGGTATGTCCTCATTTCAAACCTCTTTCCCATGAGGTAATTTCTCCATTTCTTTAGAGCGTGTACAATGGCCACCAACTCCAAATCATGATTTGCATAGTTCTTTTCATGATATTTCAATTTTTTAGACTCATAACATATTACAAACCCATTCTGGCTAAGGACTCCTCCTAGTCCTTCTTTGCATGCATCTCTACACACTACAAAATCTTCATTTGGATCTGCAATACTCAGGAATGGAGCACTAGTTAACAACTACTTCAATTGCTGGAAGATTCTCTCACATTCTTATGTCCATTGAAATTTCTTCTCCTTCCTTTGCAAGGAAGTGATGGGGTGAGATATCCTTGAGAACCTTGCAATGAACCTTCTATAATATCTAGTTAGACCCATAAATTATCTGACTTCTGTCACATTATTAGGTTCTCACCATCCTCTAATGGCGTCTATCTTCTCAGGGTCCACTGCTATCCCTTCCTCTGAAATGATATGTCCCAAATAATGAATCTGCTTTTGATAAAATGATCACTTTCTCAATTTGGCATACAATTGATGCTCTCTTAGAACTTGCAACACCATCCTCAGATGATGTTCATGCTCTTCCTCTGACTTGGAATACACCAGGATGTCATCCAAAAATACTATGACAAAATTGTCTAGATATTCTCTGAATACACCATTCATTAGGCACATGAAAACATCGGGTGCATTTGATAACCCAAATGGTACCACTGTGAATTAATAATGACCATACCTTGTTATGAAGGTGGTCTTGCTGATGTCTCCATCCTTTATCCTTACCTGGTGGTACCCTGACCTGAGATATATTTTTGAAAACATCTTGGCATCCTTCAACTGATCAAAGAGATCATCAATCCTTGGCAAAGGATACTTGTTCTTAATAGTCACTTTGTTCAACTGTCTAAAATTGATGTAGAGTCTCAATGTCCCATCTTTATTTTTCACAAACAAGACTAGGGAACCCTAAGGTGACACACTTGGGCATATATACCCCTTCTTTAGAAGTTCTTCAAGCTACAATTGCAGTTCTTTCATCTATGGTGTACTCATTCTATAAGGAGTTTTTGACATTGGAGCTCCCCCAGGAATCAGGTTTATAGAGAAATCAATATCTCTCTTCAGGGGTAGTCTAGGTACCTCCTGGAATACATCTTCAAAATATTTTAATATTGCATGGTATTCAATATTTGATACCTTATCCTTAGATGCTTCATCCATATGAGCTGAAAATATTTGGAAGCCCTTCTTGTAACACTTCTTCAACTACGTTGATGAGATTTCTCTGACAGTAACTGCCCTTTAGATTACCTGCACTTTTCTTGCGTTTCCTTCCTCATTTAGGCAACTGAATTCCTTGTTACGACAGTCTAATATGGCATGGTGATGGTCCAACCAATCCATCCCAATTAGGTAGTCATAGGAACCTAAAGGTACGATGTTCAATTCATCCCTTGTTCTGAGTCCATTTATGTCCACTGGACATGACTTAACCAACTCAACAACCTTTCTCTTGGATTCTGTAGCCAACTACACTAACCAAGATTTTCCATTCTTGATTCTTGGCAAATGGAAACTTTCCACCATTCTAGGATCTATATAACTATGACTAGCTCCTGAATCAATTAAAATAGTAATGGTTTGGTTGTTTATCATACCTTCCACTTCAATCATATGTGATTGATATTTTTATTTCTTGTTGTCTAGGCCTGTGTATATCCTTGGTACATGTTTTCCCATGTCCTCCACTATTTATTCCTGTTGAACATTGTGGACAAATCTCACTTTGTCAATTTTGTGGGGGAAATCTTTGTACCTATGATTTCCTTTATAACCCCAACATTCCATAGGTGGTTGTCTTGGAATTTTAACACCTACTTCAGCATTCCCGGGCTCTCTAAAACCTGGCTTTCCTTGAGTGCTATTTCTGAAAAAGGATGGCTTAGTTCGCTTCTTCCTTTGATCCATTTTGAATTTCTTCTTTTCTTCCCAAGCCTTCTGGAAAGTGGGCCTTTCTCTTTGCTACTCATATAAGCATTTTTCTCTCCTTATAGTTTCTTCCATAGTTTTAGGATCATCATACTGGATCTTGTCACTGATGGAATATGGTAGTCCACTTAGATACATTTGAATTTTTATAGTCTCATATTTGATGAAAGGGACATACTTCAACAATTCCAAAAACCTTCGTTCATATTCATCAATGGTCATTTTACCCAGCTTGAGTTCAAATAACTCTTTCATCTTTCTGTGATAGTATCTCTTAGTCAAGTATTTCTTTTCAAAATACTTATTGAATTACTTCCAAGTAAATTTTTTCTCTTTAATGTGTTGCACCTGCAGAAGTTGATCCCACCACATGGATGTCTTTCCTTTCAGTTGATACATTGCAATTATTCCTGCTGCATGAGAGGAATAATTCTACAGTTGGAAATATTTCCTCATGCCAAGCAACCATGTTTCAACATATTCCTCCTTCTTTTGCTCTCCATCAAACGTAGGAGGATTAATCTTCTTCATTTCACTCTTTAGTTCATCCACTCCAGATCTCCTATGATTTTTGGTAGGAGATGGGCTTGAACTACTGTGTGCCCTCCTCTTGGAGTGCCCTTGGGAGTGATGATGGTTTCTTCCAACACTCTTTTATTTCCTCTTCTCATCAAGGAACCTATGACTTCCTAATCTACTAGATTCACTCTCCTTATCCAATTTCTTTTATATCCTTTCCAAGCTCTATATAAACTTTATGTTGAATTCTCCCTGTTGTTCCCTGGCTTTCATGAGCTTTCTATTATCTTCTTAGTGAGTCTGGAAATCTTTCTACAATCTTTCAATGATTTTTATCATGTCTCCCTCATTATATATCTCTTATCCATGCCCATTGGAGATTGATTCTTCAACTCTCAAATGGACATCCATTCCTCTAGCTTCATTCTCTAAACTGGAAGCATTTTGTGCCTCCTCCATTTATCTGCACTAAGTGGCAATTCGGTTCAGTTTTGAAAATCGTTAACTCTGTAAACACAATGTGCAGTCAACCAAAATTTGTCATGCCATAAGTCCTTAACAAATTCCACAGTATTCATAAACCAATATGATTCAAGAAAATGTTCATATTTCATTCTGTGGTTCTCGAGCAATCAAGAATCCCCTTTTCTTTCTGAGCTTTTCTCTATTCTGTAATAAAAAAATTTGGGGGCACTAGCCCTTTTCTCTTAGCCCCCAACCCTTATGACCACAAGCTATGGACAAGTGCTAGGTCAATATGTGCTCATTCAGAACTTCGGTCCTCTAAGCTTTGGAGGTTCCTAACCCAAGACATTGTAACTCCCTCGAGTACCAAATGGGCAAACTCACAAAGTGTGGGGAGTGGATCTATGGTCCAGTATTCATCAAAAACCAACGACTGATATGCGATATAACCCTCAACAAGAGGATATGATTATTGTCGTATAGTGGTTAATCCTCACGCAAGTCTCATCGACTATGATAATCAAGGCTCAGATTGACATCTCATAATCAATTATGCACCCCCCCCTTGATTTTCTTCCTTTAACGGTGGGGGGTCCCTCTACTGCATAACATAACATAATTCTTTCAGAGAGTCCAGTCTTCAGATTGCGACATCTAGTGCAACACGTCCTCTGGGCCCCATGGTTTCAATGTTCGAACACTAACATGTCACATCAATCTATACCCCTTTCAAATTGTGGGGAAATGCATCAATGGTTTTTGAGTAACCTGCCTATCACTCCGCAATTCCTCGGATGCTGACACGTAAGCCCTCTGTAAAACCATGGTTTGGATTGCTGGGCTGCCTTTTGGAATTAATTCTCGTGCAACTTGGCTCCCTGCAATGCCTCTTGTTCGTTGATGTTGATGTATCGTGATCAATTCCAGTGTGGTCCCATTTTATATTGACCTTTAACTGTGTTATGTAACCTCAGGGCCCCATTTAACCATGCTCATATGAAGTGCCATGTGGAGGAATATTATAAGCTGACATGTGAAACAATCAGATGGGTGACACGTGTCATGTTCCAAATGGCATTTTAATCTTCCATGGGTTCGAAACCCTGTTAAGCCCTAATATTGGCTCATTACCCCTTAATTGGGGCATATTATATTAGTAATGATATTTTATTTATGTCATCTTTCGGCCATTAGTTGTAATTATACCTCCTAGTCTCCTATATATACCAAGGAGACATTTTCATTTTGAATCATCTTGTACTTGAACATTTAAGTGGGGTAAAAGGAGGTTGCCCCCTTTAAGAGGCTTATTATATGAAATTATCTCTTTTTCAAGGCGTTGAGTACTTTTTCTGAGGGTTTTCTATGCTATATTGATATTTGGTTCTTAACATATGGTATCAGAGCTCAAGGTCTTGGGGTTTCGCTACTAAATATGAGACACCTTGGAATTTTCACTATAAAGTTTTTTCTACAACGTTTCAGAAGGAATGTCTTGGAGGATATTTAGCAGACGGATCAAGGTACGTTGGGTTCAAAATTCATCTCCTGAGGCATTATACTTTCGGAGATACAACCTATACAAGATAGGGTTCTGGAATCATCCTGAATGGAGTCATTGCGGAATTTTCACTATAAAAACTTTTCTATAACGTTTCAAACCCTAAAATTTGGAGGATATTTATAGAAATTAGTAAGGTATCTGTGGTAAAAATTTCATCTTCTGGGTCATCTTAAATTTGTAGATACACCTTCTGTAAGATAGGGTATCTGACTAGTCTCAAGAAGGTGTTCCAGGTAAAACAATCATAACTTATTCCTAGAGTATCCAAATTGAGGTGGACTGGTTTCATTGGATCGTGGACAGTCTGTAGTATTTCTGGTGCGAGTTTTAGAATTTTATATAAGTGAGATATCCTGGAAAGGCCAAAAATCGACAAGTTGTGGGGAAGTTACTGTAAATTCCACTTGGCACATCCAATTTTGATCAGATCTGTGGAATTACAGAGAAGAAATATCATAGAACTACATAAAAGAAAGTTTCATACCCAGAAGGGCCGAAACTAGGGAGATACAATAGAAGAAATATTGTCTAGTAGAACCACCTCAAAATCAAGGTTCAAAAGTGATACTTGGCCAACATGCCACCCAAAAAGGGAACTTCTACATGAAATAAGGCTCCAGAAAATCCTACTTGGACTCTTGATGAAGGTGAAGAAATGCGTAGGGACATAAATGATTTACAAAAGAAGATAGTAACAAAAGAAGAACTACAAGATATGATGGAGGGTTTAACAGGGGAGATCATGAAAGTATTGAAAAATTTCGTAACAGAGAAGACACCTGAAAGTGAAAATGCATCCCATGAAATTCATGATGAGGACACAAGGAAGGTGAATCAAGAATGGAGAAACTCCAACTTTGGTTTGAAGACCAACCACGTTCCTAAGATTGATATGAGGAAGTTTGATGGCAAGGACCCAATCACGTGGATACTTCATGTGGAGCAATTCTTTGATCTGGATAATGTGCCAAATACACAAAAGGTACAAATTGCTTCTTTATATTTAGAACCTAATCAGTTTGTATGGTATCGATGGATTTGTTCTTGCAAATCACTCATCACTTGGACAATTTTTACGGAATAAATGATAGCACACTATGAGGATACAAGGAGCAATACCTTTTTTAGCCAATTGATAAATCTCATGCAAAAGGGTTCAGTTACCGAGCACATTGAGAACTTCCAAAGATTGAATATAAAGGTAATCGATATTCCATATGAGCACTTGATTGATGTATTCATAGGAACTTTAAAGGATAACATTCAACATGAGGTTCTCCTTTGGGAACCCAAATCATTAGAGAATGCATTTAAGGTGGCAAGAAATGTTGAAAGTAAAAATATGGCTATGGCTACTAGAAGGAATAATCCTAACATCTATAGAGAGAACAATGCTCCTTCTTCTAAAACACCTCAACCTACAAGGTTGACACCTCAACAATTGGAGGAAAGAAAAGAAAAAGGTTTATGCTTTAATTGTGACAACAAGTACAGTAAGGGACATAAGTGTGGTGAGAAGAAATTA